>WNWK01018199.1:0-40565 GCA_009830355.1 Cherax destructor | reverse complement strand
TTTAAGATTGAGTTTAACTCGGCCAATGAAGCGGACTCGCCCTGAGACAAACCCGGGGGCACCTGCTTCACGAGACTGTGGTCTGGTGTTGCCCCCCCCACATTAAGAAGGAACCAAGCAGAGATCTGCGATTAACAGCTCTTGTAGGGGAGATATTCAGTTTGGTGTGCCATAGTTGCTTCAGCTCTTAGCTTTGTAGAATAATGTCAGAAGCTGTAGCAGTGGGAGTCTGTTGATATTCTATCCAATAGAAAAATTTGCCAGCAACACTGTAGAGATATTTTGGGCATTTTTGTAGAGTATACCCGACACCTGCCTGACCCCGTGTAGGTGGCATTAACCTCAACGTAACATGCTTTTCCCAAAACACGCAACAACAGCAAAGCACAGTACGACTTGCAGGATACACACGCACATAGCAAGGCTGACACAAATAACAAAAGCGATTGCAAGGCTGACACGCAATGCTGAGGATAGAAAACTATCTGAACGATACAAACCAGCTTCAGGCCCCAACAATTTAAGACCAGCAAAGCCCAGCCCAGCTCCCGGACAGACCCCCCATTTATAAACAGGGGTAATTTTGGGTTTTGACCTGGTCAAGGGATTGGAAAACAAATTGCAGCAAATTTAACTTTTTTTTTCCTTCACCAATTATATATATATATCTTTTTTCACTATGTACACTATGTACAGGAGTTGAATATGGGTACCATGGTGACAAAGTCAGGAAAGCAGAAGCCAGAGGAAAAGCATTGTACTTAAACCAACGCTATCGAGTCTGGCAAATGTGCCCCAAATGATACCACGCGCCTCAGCATTTGGGGCAGGCCGCCTGTGATTGGTTAATGAACAAAGGTACTGATTTAACGATGGGCCCCATACCAAAAACCATAGCACCGGTTCTGGTTGGGAGGCTTTTATAGGGGGGTGTACATCCCAATAAAGGTAAGATTTTTTACATGCTACACAAACAAAATTTCATACAAACAGGGGGGAACTTTTATCCCATTACCCTTCCCTGGAACCCAAAAAACCTCAACCCCATCCCCCCCGACCTAACTTTTCCGACACACAGTACCATGCACCTCACTCTACCCATTTCACACACCCACTAACTTTTTTTTGGGGCTCATAACCCACAAGAAGACACAACTTAAAACCCTTTACACTTTTTTTTACTAAAACACAACAAGACACAACAAATCATTAACCCCAACTCAAAATTTTCATTACAACTTTTTCAAATGTTATAATACCCACAACTCAAAATATAATGCAGTTATCAAAAACCCCCCCAAACCCCCCCCCCTTTCCCCGTCCCAATCACAACATGTTATATTTCTTTTCAATAACACTAACTTCCAACATCCCCTTTTTTTTTCCCATATCCTCCAGCAACAAGACACATTTTTTTCATTCTCAACTCTTCATTTTTAAAATTCCCCCAAAAACAGAGCATCGATGGTTCCCCCCACAACAGACAACACTAACCCCTTTACATGCCTGGTGGGGTTCCCAACACCGGGCGCCGGTGACGAGGGAAGTCCACAGGAGTCAGTCCTAGGACCAGTGCTATTCTTGGTATTGAATGACATGATGGAAGGGATAGACTCAAAAATTTTCCCCCTTTTTGGGAAAAAAAAGTGAAGTTAATGAAGAGATGGGGGAAGGCAGACTGTTTCCCCCGTGTAAAAAAGGACTTTCATCTCCCCCTAAACCCTTTATTTTCCCGGGAACTCTCCTGTCCTCTCCTTCCCCCTTTATCTTTTGGTCTTTTAAACTCAACAACTCTCCCCTTCCTTAGCCATCAAACTTACCTTTCGCCAGACTAACACCCCTTTTCCCCACTAATTAGTTCATACCTCCCTTCCTCTATAGATTCTCGTGTTTTTTCTATTTCTTGCCCCTCCTGTCCTCTTCAGTACTTCGGAGAAACTGGCCGATCTTTTTCTGACAGACTTGGGGCCCCCCAAAAATAGTGTTTGGCTTGCCGACACTAATAATGTTTTTTTCTGTCATGCCCCGAATCACAGTCATCCATTGATTGGTTTTCCCCAAAAATGTCTCCCCCAAACCCCCTTTCACATTTTTTTCCCCCCCTTGAATCCTCCCTTATCCCAAAAATTTTCCCCGAATGAATTTACCCCCCCCTTTGTCTCTGTTGATGCTTTCCTCTCTCATTACATTGTTAAATGCTCCAAACTTAAAAAACACCCATTTTACCCCCCTTTCCCCCCTTTTTTTTCTCCTCTGGGTTTTTTTTTTCTTTCTTTTTTTTGCCTTGCATTTGTCCTTTTTTATTTTATTTTTTTTCCCCCCCCTGTGTTCTTGTCCAACCCCCGGGGCCCGCCAGCTTCATTTCAGTGCCCTTTTTCCCGGGGAAAATGACTGACCCCACACTACTACTACCACTTCCACAAAATTTCCCCATTATTACCCCACATTTTGGGGGCCCCCCCCTGTCCTTCCCCTTTTATAAATCCCCTTCCCCCCCCCTTGTGTTAGTGTGCCCCTTTAAATGTTCCAAGTTGGACCGAAACGTAGTCGTAAGCCCCTCATTTTTTTTATGGGGGGGTTGTGTGTTAATTGGAACCAATTTGCTGTCTTCCATGCCTCTGGTATTTCCCCCGTTTCGAAAAAATTTGTTGAATATTGTTTTTGGGGGGTACAATAGTTCCTCTTTCCTCTCTCAGGACCCATGGAGATTTTCCCCGGCCACATCGCCTTTGAGGTATCTAGCCGCAAGTAGTCTCTTCATTCCCCCCCCCAGTTGTGTGTATTATGTCCAGCACCTGAGGTTTTACCCACCCCCCCCTTTTCTGGACCCCCTCATCTCCCTTAAAAAATTTTTGGAATTTTTTGGGGTTGATTTTCCCCACACTTCACGGTCATTTCTTTTGCCTTTCCCCCTCCTTCCTTCCTCCCCGGGGATCCCCGGGGTCCTTGACTGTTGTTCCCTCCTGAGGGAGGGGTCAAGGGGTTTCGGGTCAGATTTGGCTTTCGGCCCCCATGTCACCCCCAACTCCCCGTGTGTGTGTACTCACCAATTGGGTTTCCCCGGGGGTCAAGACTTAGCCTTAGCCCCCCCTCTTCACTGACGTTAGGGGGCCCTTCCCCCCCCTGCTCCATGAGTTCTATCATCCTTTGGGGTTTAAAACCCCATGAGGTTTTTCCCCGCCCCACTACATCACTTGCCAGACTATTCCATTCCCCAAAAAACTCTAACTAAAGAAATAATTCCTAACATCTCTTTGACTCAAAAAAAAGTTTTAAAACCCCGACGAGTTGAAGATTAAACCTTATGCAACATGGGGGGAATCTTTATTGGAAATTTGCCACACAGTTTTTCATCATTTAAAAAGCAGAAAGGGAAAGGGAAAAAAGGAGTTTGAGGTAGTCATTCCCCAAGGAGTCGATGTTCAGTCCATCAAACCCATGGAAAGTACAGCATGGGGGGGGAAAAGTGGCTTACATACCGTAGTGGGGTGAGGCGAAGAGGAGGCGTGGTTTTGGGGTGGTACCATCCAAAGTCGAAGTTTTTTTTTGTCTTTGGGAAAAAGTTTGAAAAATTTCGAATCAAGATCCCAGGTTGAAATTCTTCAATATTGGGCCAACCTTTGGGAAAACCCCACTTCGACAAAAAGGGGGGTTCCTTTTACCCCCCCTTTCCCGCTCCGCCTCCCTTGACCAGTATGCCCCCCGGGGGAAACCCCCCCTTTTCTACAAGATTGATGGACTAACCCCCATCGCCCTTCCAGGCCAAAAAACCCCAAAAACCCCCCCTCCCAACCTTTCTGCTTTTTTATTGGATGATAAAACCCCTGTGGGGAAAATTTTTTTAAAAAAGTTCCCCCTATGTTGCAAAAGTTTCCATCTTCATCTCTTTTGACTCATATGGGGTCATAAACCCCAGGGGCCCCTTTTTTTCGTGTCCCATCTCGGAAAATTGTTTTCCCCCCTTGTCACTTCCTCTCAGTATTTCATATGCGTTATATTATCCCCCATAACTCTCCTGCCCCCTAGTATCGTCAAGTCGTTTCCCCCTTTAAACCCCCCTCGTAGGCCCCGCCCTTAGCCCCGGGATTAGTCTTGGGGGAAACATTTACACTTTTTTGATTTCCTTACGTGCTTGGTTCGGTGTGGGTTCCAAACCGCTCCCCTACTCCAATATACCAACGCAGGTTTTTATAGGGTCCTGAACGATTCATTATTGAGATGTCGGGGAAAGCTTTTTGGGTTTGCAGGTCCCAAAAGGGGGTTAAAAAAAAGGTTTTTTTTTCCCCCCGGGGGATGTGCCCGGGGGTTATATTCATCCCAAGATCCTTTTCCTTGAGTGAGGTTTTTAGTCTCGGCCCCCCCGCCCCCTTTTCCATCTGTGGTTTTTCCCCCTTCCCCCCAAATTTCCCCGACTTTGCACTTTTTTCCAACCCCAGGAACTATTTTTTTGGACCAGGCCTCAGCCTGTCCAGACCCCCCGCAGAAAAAATTTTTTTTTAAAAAAATGTATAATCTAAGCATTTTAGCAAAAAAATTTGTTTTTCCAGAAAAGCATGGAGGGATGAAGGTGGGAGATGGGGGGGTGATTTTGATCCAAGGAAGTGGAGGGATGATGAATATTGAAATCGAAAAAATTGCTTACCCCCTATGGGGGGGTCTAAAAAAATTGACCAAAAAGATGGAGGGACAGAAGTAGTTCTGCCTGGTCCTCGCCCCGTGAATTTTTTCCCAATCAATTTTACATCGTATGCAAAGATGGACACTTCTGAGTCTATTCCTTTCGTCATATCATTCCCTTTTCCAGAAACAAACCTTTTAAACTGACCCCGGGGCCCCCTAAGGGGGCCCCCCGACACCTCGGGCACGTACAATTATTTTGCTGTTGCCTTCCTGTCAGTTTTCCCTTTATCCACTGCAGTGCCCCCCGTTATACCTTTTACCCTTTTGCTTTCGCACTAATCTTTTTGTGGAACTGATAAAAAAACCTTTTTTTAGCCCCCGAAAATGCAACGGGCCCCCCTCTCTCTGTCTTGTTTTACTGTTTTTCACCCTGCCCCCTTTTAAATCCAGGAAGTTTGTGACACAGGATTTCTTGCCCCCCGAATCTGTGCTGGTTGTCGTAGATAATTCCCCCTTCCTTTCAGGTGCTTCACCAGTCTTCTCCTGATAATCTTTTTGACTCTGCATACTATGCATGTCAGTGGTTGTTTAATGTTTTCGGTCTGTCTTTTTTTTTAAAAAATTTGGTACTACATTTGCTTTTTTCCATACCTCAAGTTGTCGCCCTGTTTCGATAGATGTGTTGAAGATTGTTGTTAGTGGAAAAAGGTGCCCTGCTTCCTCTCTCAAGACACATGGAGAGATGTTATCCGGCCCCATCGCCTTTGAGGTATCGGGGTTCACTGAGCAGGCTTTTCCCCCTCCTCCTCGGTTTTATTGTGTCCAGCACTTGATGGTGTGCCCCACCACTCCGTGTTTCCGGAGTGCTTTCTGTCTTCACTGTGAATATTTTTAAAATCTTATGTTGAGCTCCTCAAAATTTTTCTCGTGACCCCCCTCCTTCCTTTTCCCCAGCCTGATTCCTGGCCTTTTTTTTGTTTTTTCCCTGTTAAGTCTGATTTGGGTTTTTCCGCTGTAGTTTTTTTTTATTGTCACTCTTCCCTTTTACCTTGTGATTTTTCTTTTCGACTACTCTCTTTATTCTCCTGGGTCCTATGCCTCCTATACTTATCCCATTCTCTATTGCTTTTTTTTTTTGGCCTCTCTACACTTAGGGTTTTGAACCAAAACTGTCCTGGCAACAAATGCAAATTTTACAGATGAATTCCCGCCAGTGTGGCTGTGGTGAACTGAGCGCATGTCCTCTCAAAGCCGCCATCATGACTCAAGGAACCCCCAAAAACACGATTGCAAACCAGGAAAAGTGTGGCATAAAGGGGGCCCCTGGCCGAGAGGCTTCCGTACTGGCCTGGTTTTTAAAAACCCCCTTGCCATGGAAAACCCGCCCCTTTTTCTGTACCACAAACACTGCTGGAAAAAGAAAACCCCCGCATTTTTTACCACCATGAAAAAAAACCGATCTGATCAAAATTTTGGTCACACCCCACTAAAACGGCCCAAAATGCAAACGAAAATTTAATTACAGAAATTACCAGAACACCGGGGTGAAAGATGCATTTCTCAAAAGAGTGTTCATCCGGAACAAACCCCTACTTTAGGTCCGAAAAGGCTTCAGACAAATATATGAGGAAATTTTTTTCCCCATAACTTCATGATATTTGATTCTTCTTGGTAAACTGAGAGTATAACAAATACACTTTCTATTTGAAAAAAAAAAAAAATCTCATCCAAAAAGTATGCCAAGACAAGAGAGGCTCCAGGGTATTGAGACGGGCTCATTAACATCAAAAAAAAAAACATTGTTTAAAACTGACCACCTCAAAACTATGTTTTCGAGGGTGATGGGCTGATTACAATATCTTTACAAAATGCTGCTTCTGCTGCCTTTTTATTTGACGAAGAACCCCTTTAGGTTAAACTTTCCCCAATAAAGTTTTTAACCCCTTTAAAAATTTTATTTTAAAAATTTTTTTATTGTACACCATTACCATTTGTACACCATTACCATATTGTACACCATTACCATATTGTCCCCCATTACCATATTGTAAAACCATTTCCATATTGTACACCATTAAATATTGCCCAAATTAAAACCCTATTGTACCCCATTACCATATTGTACACCTTCCATATTGTAAAACCCTTACCATATTGTACACCATTCCCCCATTGTACACCATTCCCCCATTGTACACCATTACCATATTCAGCATCTTTTTTAAGAATAACTTTCAAAATTAGCACTGTAGATAAAAAAAAAAAGGTACAAATTGCACCTGTTTAAAAAACAGGTAACATTAAAATTTTGATGAAGTAAACAGGTAAAATTTGCACTGTAGATGAAGAAACAGGACACACTTACAGGGAGATGAAGAAAAAAGGCACAAATTGGGGTGAAGTAAACAGGTACACATTAGCACTTAAAAAAAACAGGTAAATTAGCACGGTAGATGAAGTAAACAGGTACACATTAGCATTTTTAGAGGGGAAAAAAAACAGGTAAAATTAGACGGTAGATGAAGTAAAAGGTACACATTAGCACTGTAGATGAAGTAAACAGGTAAAATTAGCACTGTAGATGGGGAAAAGGTACACATTAGACTGTAGATGAAGTAAACGGGAAAAACATTAGAAAGTAGATAAAAAAAAGAAAAAACCCCATTTGCACTGTAGATGAAGTAAACAGGAACATTAGCCAGATGAAGTAAACAGGTACACATTACACGGTAGAGGGGGTAAACAGGTAACATTAGCCCCGGAAAGATGAAGTAAACAGGTACACATTAGAAAAGATGAAAAACAGGTACACATTAGCACGGTAGATGAAGAAAAAGGTTTACATTAGCACTTTAGATGAAGTAAACAGGTACACATTGTTTCGGTAGATGAAGAAAAAAGGTACACATTAGCACTGTAGATGAAGAAAAGGGAAAATTAGCACTGTAGATAAAATAAACAGGAAAAATTTGCCCCGGTAGATGAATTTTTAAAAAGGGTTTAAAATTTGCACTGTAGAGGGTAAACAGGTACACATTAGCACGGTAAAATGAAGTAAACAGGTACACATTAGCACGGTAGATGAAAAAACAGGTACAAATTTTCATGAGATGAAGAAAAAAGGGGAACCCTTAGCACGGTAGATAAAAAACAGGTCCCAAATTTAAAACTGAAAGAAGAAAAAAAGGGGAAATTTAGCACTGTAATTTAAGGGAAAAGGTAAAACATTAGCACTGTAGATGAAGTAAAAAAAGGGACACATTAGCACGGGAGATAAGTAAACAGGTACACATTAGAAGGGGAGATGAAGAAAAAAAGGTACACATTAGCACGGTAGATAAATTTTAAACAGGTACACATTAGCACGGTAGATGAAGTAAACAGGTACACATTAGCACTGTAGATGAAGAAAACAGGACACATTAGCACGGTAGATGAAGTAAACAGGAAAATTTTAGCACGGTAGAAGAAACAGGTCCCTTTACCCCCGTAGATGAAAAAAAACAGGTACACATTAGCACGGTAGATGAAGTAAACAGGTACACATTAGCACGGTAGATGAAGTAAACAGGTACACATTAGCACTGTAGGGGGAAGTAAACAGGAAAAATTTAGCAGGTAGATGAAGTAAACAGGACACATTAGCACTGTAGATGAAGTAAACAGGTACACATTAGCACGGTAGAAAAATGAAACAGGAACATTAGCGGGGAGATGAAGTAAACAGGTAAATTTTAAAACACTGTGATAAGTAAACAGGTAAAAATTAGCCAGTAGATGAAGAAAGGGGAAACACAAAAGCACTGTTTTTTTTGAAGTAAACATACACAAAAAGCACTGAGAAAAAGAAACCCCGGTACACATTAGCACTTAGATGGAAACAGGTACAATTAGCTTTTAGATGAAGTAAACAGGCCCCCAGTTCAAACAATGAAGCAGAATACATAGTCAAAAGACGAATTTATAAACGGATGTCGGTTCAAAAGTTGTCGCCTAAATTGTTCTTTACTTTTTCCCATCAACAACCATCCCCAAAATAAAATTTTTTCACCCCGGAAAAAACTTTCAGAAAAAGGTTTTAAAAAAAAAACACAAGTGATTATTCAGGGGGGTGTTTTTCACTACAAAATAAAACTGCAAAAATTCACCGTCCTTCAGTGTGCAGACACTGTACCCCATCTCCAGAACTCAAGCCCGGGCCCCCCGGGTTTTCCCCCGAATCCTTCATAAATGTTATTTTTTCTCCCCTCCAACAGCACGTCAAGTATTAAACCATTTGTCTCCATTCCCCCCCATCAAATACGTTCACGCATGCTTGCGGGGAAGTCCAAGCCCATCGCACACAAAACCTTTTTTTTCCCCCTCCCCCCAAACCCTTTTTCCAAGCTGACCCCCTCCCCCCCCTTCCCTCCACTACAGATTTATAATTTTTGAACATATTCTAGATAAATTGGGGAAGCATTCATTAGTAATGTCTATCAAAAGGGGGGTAGTACAAAATTAAGTTTTTTTTCTGTCTGTTTTTTTTAAAACAAGATAAAAAAAGCTGTCTTCAAAAAATGAACGTGTTCCCCTTAAAAAATGATATCGTGTTTTCCCAAATGATATCGTGTTCTTCGGGGTGATAAAGTGTTCCCCTTAAAAGGATATCGGGGTTTTCAAGAAAAGATATCGTGTTTTTTAAGAAAAGATATCGTGTTCTTCAAAAGTGATATCGTGTTCTTTTGGAAAAGGTATCGTGTTCTTCAAAAAATGATATCGTGTTCTTCCCCAAAAGTGATATCGGGGTTTTCAAAAAGGTATCGTGATCTTCAAAATGGGTATCGTGTTCCCAAAAGGGAACGTGTTTTTTAAAAGTTATATCGTGTTTTAAAATGATATCGTGTTCTTCAAAGGTTTTTATCGTGGTTTTTTAAGAAGGGATATCGTGTTCTTCAAAAAAATGATATCGGGGT
Source organism: Cherax destructor (assembly GCA_009830355.1). NCBI lineage: Eukaryota > Metazoa > Arthropoda > Malacostraca > Decapoda > Parastacidae > Cherax > Cherax destructor. Next base: position 30,990 of record WNWK01018199.1, on the reverse strand, counting down.
TTTCAAAAGGGGTATCGTGTTCTTCAAAAGGTATCGGGTTCTTCAAAAAATGATATCGGTACCTTTAAAAAATGATATCGTCTTCTTTTAAAAAAGGGTACGTGTTCTTCAAGAAGGATATCGTGTTCTTCAAAAGTGATATCGTGCTCTTCAAAATGATATCGTGTTTTTTAAAAAATGATATCGGTTTTTAAGAAGTGATATCGGTTTTTTAAAAAATGATATCGTGTTTTTTAAGAAGTGAATCGTGTTCTTCAAGAAGTGATATCGGTTCTTCAAGAAGGATACGGGTTCTTCAAAATGATATCGTTGTTTTTTTAAGAAGTGAATCGTTTTTCAAGAAGTGATAAATTTTTTTAAAAAGGGGTATGGTTTTCAAAATGATATCGGGTTCTTCAAGTTTTATTCGGGTTTTCAAAAGTGATATCGTGTTCTTCAAAAGTGATAAAGTGTTTTTTAAAAGTGATATCGTGTTTTTCCCCAACCCCTTATCTTTATTTCTGTATTGATAAATTATTTTACCATTATGTTCCTTAGAATCAATAATGCTTCTAGGAAATATGTGCTCAGGTTTGGGGGTTAGGGGGGGGTTTAAGAACATAAGAAAAAGGTCCATCACTTTTCCCTGAATAAAAACCCGACTACCTGGGGGGAACCCTTTTTCCGGTAAACTCCCCGGTAGTCGGTTTTTTCCATTTAAAGAATTAGTACGGCATCTGACCTAGAGCAAAGCTAATCAAAATCCAACTCCCCCACCCCCCCACTCATGTGTTTTTTAACCTATTTTTAAAACTACAGAACGTCTCACCCCCTTTTGACGGTACTCAAGTTTTTCCCCTCACCCCCAAAAACCCCCAAAAAACCAGTGCTTTCCTATACCCTTTTTCCGAATCTGAACTTTCCAATTTGGGGAAAAACCTTTGGGCCCCGTCTTGGCTGGATATTTTCAGGAACCCATTTACATCCTCTTTACTTATTCCTGTTTTCCATTTATACACCTCAATCATACCCCCCAAATTCCCCCCCTTTTAAAGAGTGCAGATTGGGGGGCCCCATACTATCTTCATAGGGAAGATTTCGGGGTCCCCGGGGGTCAACTTTGTCATCCTCCTCTGTACGTTTTCCAGTGCATTTATATCCATTCTTTTAATACGGTGACCAGAATTTAAAGGATAACCCCAAATGAGGCCAAACCCAAAGATATATAGAGTTGAAGATCAACCTGAGGACCCCCTTTTTTATATTTTTTTGGGGTATGAATCCAAGGATTCTGGGGGGTTTAGGGGAAACTTATGAAATTTTTGTTTTGGGTTTAGATTACTGCAAACCCAAAACCCCAAATCCTTCTCGCAATCACAAGTATTAAGATCTAATTATTCGGGGTTTTAGGGGGGGATGGTTATTGTCCTGCCCAACTTTTTAGAATTTTCATTTTTCTACATTAAACTGCACCTGCCACTTCTCCGACCTTTTTATCAGACTAGTGGATGGAACCCCTATGATCCCCCCCCCCTGTTTTGCCACCTCACCTGACTACAGTATATAAGCCACCTCTACGGACATATTCAGTATCCCGGGGGCACCTTTTGGGGAAGCCCCGGGGGCCGGGGTGTATTTTGGGGAACATACAACAACAAACAACATATTAAATTTTTTACAAGATTGATGGACTGAACACATCGCCCGGCCGAGGGACTGATTACCTCAAAACTCCTATCTCCTTACACCTTTCTACTTTGTTTTGGGGCGGGGTGAACCCCTGTGGGCGAAACGTTTCCTCAATAAAGATACCCAAATGTTGCATATGTGTCTAATTTATAACTTGTCGGTTCTCTAAACCCATTCATCTACACTTCATCAGTCTATTCATATCATCCTGGGGTATAATGTCCTCATTAGAAAAATTGACGGCCTATTTTGGTGTCATCAAAAATTTTTCTTATGTTGTTTTTTATTCCCCCATCTATGTCGTTTATGTAAATTGTAAACATCGGGGGCCCAAAACCCCTGTGGGACCCCTTTTTTAGATTTCCCCCATTCTGTTTTTTCCCCCCCCTTTATGCAAACCCCTGCCGCCTATTTGTCAATCATGCCTCTACCGGGGAAAAAAAAATTTATTCCATGTGCCTTACTTTTTCCCGGGGCCCTGATGTGGAACTCTATCGAAAGCCTTACTGAAGTCCATAAAAATTTTCATATTCATTACCATGATCTACCTCCCCCCAAAACCCCTTTAAAATAAAAAAAATTAAATAAATTCAAACAGGAAACCCCCCTTGTAAAACCGGGAGATTCATTAATCAATTTATGCCTTTCAAGATTTTAGAATTGCCACGGCAATTATTGATTCCAAAAATTTTTCCAACATGGAGGAAAAACTTTGGGGTTTTTGTTAAAACTAAGGACCTGCCCCCGCCTTATAAATAGGTATTACATTTGCCCTTCTCCACTTGGGGTGGCACTATGCCAGTTTGTAGTGATATATTGAAAAAAATTTTCCAAAGGTTTGTTAAGTTCCTCTTTACATTCCTTTAAAACTCTTGCAAACAGTTCATCAGGGCCTGGGGATTTTTTAGGTTTTAATTTCTCTATTTGTCTGAGGACCATGTCACTAGTTACCCCAATCGAGCATAGCCCCTTATCTTCCTGTTCTACATAATTTTTTTTTTTCGGAATTCCGCTAGGGGTCTTCCCCAGTAAAAACTGAGAGGAAGTAATATTTTTCACAATATCCCCTTTCCCGTCCGGATCTTCCAGCTTTAAGTTCCCTTTTTTTCCGTAATTTCCCCCGATTCCCGAAAAATCCCCCTTTTGGGTTTTTTTGAACCCTTTTACCCCTTGCCTCATAATTTTTTTTTCTTTTCTTATTCCTTTTTTTTTTTTTTTTAATTAAAATATTGATTTCTTATCTGTCCATCCCCCTTTTTTGATACGCCTATTTGCCCTCTTTTTTCCCCAAGAAAAGTTTTAATCATTGTTCATCCATTTAGGAATTATCCTAAAAATTAGATCTAATTTCCCCCTGGAACAAAAAATTTTCCGGGGGCTAGAACTTACGCTCTGGAAAAAACCCGGCAACCAAAAAAACCCCTACCTGACCCATAGTCAGATCATCCCAATTTTTCCCACCCCAAAAAAATTTCTCAGCCCCATGAAGCTGGCCAAGCGAAAGTCTGGAACAGAGACTTGATTGCAGTTACCTGGGTTTTCCTGATATTTGAAACTAAGTGATTTGTGATTGCTTTCCCCCAACCTTCTTAAAAACCCAAGATTTTTTAAATTTGTGATTCTTTTTTTGGAAGAACCAAATCAAGCAAAATTTCTACCTCTAGTTTTGGGTTTGTCACAAACTGTTTTAAAAAAAACCGAACCGTATCAAGAAAGTCACTAGACTCAAGATTACCGGCCTTTTTCCAGGGGAATTTGTCTAAAGTTAAAAAAACCCATTAACACAACATTTTCATATCTAGACGCCTTATGAATTTCGTCCCATACCTTTGAATAATTTTTTTTTTCTATTATTAAGCCACCCATTAAATGGGTTGTTTTAAATCAGAAAATGTTTTTTTAACAATGAACAAAGCAATAAAATAACAATAAAAACATCAACGATGAACAATAAAGATCAAAATAACAAAACGCACAACAAAAAAAGGGGCAAACAAATTAACAAAAAAACAAAATCAAGATGAAAAATAAAAAAGGGGTCAACGATAACAAAAGCAGCATCAACGATGAACAATAAACAGCATCAACGATGAACAATAAGCAGCATCAACGATTTTAACAAAAAGCATCAAAATAACAATAAGCAGCATCAAAAAAAAAAAGGGAGATCAACAATGAACAAAAGGCATCAACAATGAACAATAAGCAGCATCAAAAAGAACGCAGCATCAACGATGAACAAAAAAGCATCAAAAATAACAAAAGCAGCATCAAAATGAACAATAAGCAGCATCAACAATGAACAAAAAAACAGCATCAAAAAGAACAAAAGGCACCCCAAAAGAACAATAAGCAGCACCCCAAAAGAACAATAACCCCGCATCAACAATGAACAATAAGGGGGATAAAAAAAAGAACAAAAAAAACAAAAAAGGTAAAAGGGCAGCATCAACAATGAACAATAAGCAACATCAACGATGAACAAAAGCAGCAAAAAAAGATGAAAAAAAACAGCATCAACGATGAACAATAAGACATCAACGATGAACAAAAAAATTTAACGATGAACAAAAGAAAAAATCCCCCATGAACAATAAGCAACATCAAACATGATAAAAAATAATCAGAGATAAAATGTTTTTTTTTTTTTTCCAAAAAAGCAAAAAGGGGAACCTGGGGGAATATCAGTACAAAAAACTTGACGCAAAGCTCACAAACAATCATTATTTTTAAATTTAAAATATATTCACAGTTCACAAAACCAGTATTGACCAGCACCACTAGCAGCCAGAACAGACTTAACAAAAAAAAAAGGGAACCCAAAAAATGACAACAGAAGCGGGGGGAAAAATTACCGTGCGACGCCATTATAAGGGGACCCTTAGTACGGGGACATCACATATGTTTTAAATAGTTTAGAAACAACACAAACATAATAAAAATTTTTTTAACTTTGGGGAAATATTCTGGGGACGATTGTATCGTAACTTTTAAAAAAATCCTTTTTCAACAAAACCCCCCAACAAAAAGTTCTACTCCCGTTACTACTACTACTCTTCTGCTTTCTATATTCTCTCTCTCTCTGCTCACCTTTTTCTTTTTCTCTCTCTCTTTCTCTCTCTCTTCTAATACTCTTATTCTCTTTTCTGCTCCTTTTTCTTTTCTCCCAAACCCCTCTCTAATTTGTCTCAAAATTCTGTGCCCCTTGTTCTCTTACTCTTTTCTTCTGCTCTCTCTCTTTTTCTTCTTCTTTCTCTCTTTCCTTCTTTCTATACTTACACGCTGCTAAAATCTGCTCTCTCTCTCTCTCTTTCTCTCTCTACTAAAGTTTTCTCTCCCCTGCTCTCTGTTTCCCACTACTACTACTACTACTACTACTACTACTGCTACTATTTTAAAAATTCTTCATTTACTCTTACAAGTGAATGAAATTTTTTGGGGTTTTTAACCTTTTTCGTAAGGAAGATTTAAAATTTAAAAGCATTAGAAATCTTCCTTACGAAGAAAAATTAAAACCCAAAAAACCCTTCTTTTAATAAAAAGGGGGAAAATTGGGGATACAAGGGGGAAAAGGGGGATTAAAAAAAGGGGTATAAATGGGGCTTGAGGAAAATCTCTCCAAAAGAGAACCCCCAATAAGGGGGTTCAAGTTAGATAAGTTTAGATTTAGAAAGGATATAGGGGAAAAATTTTGGTTTGGAAAAGGGTAGTTGATGAGTGGAACAGTCTGCCCAGTGGGGAATTAAAGGGCCTTGGGGGTTTCAAATTTGGTTTGGGGAAATTCATGAGGAGAGGGGGGTTGGGGGTTTTATGGACCCCCCCTGAGTGGGTAAATTGTCAAAAAATTTTTTTTTTGGGTAGATTGAAAAAAATTGGGTTAGCAAATATTCTGTTAGTGGGACGGATTGTGAAGGACCTGTGATGGGGGCCCAAAGGCCCCCTGATGTTCCCCCCTTTTTTAAAATTCTTATGTTTTTTAAAAAACTAATTTTCTACTCTACTACTAATCTTTCTAATATTACTAATACTACTACTGCTACTACCACTACTACCCCTACTACTTCGCTCTCTACTCTACTAAAAAATCTCTAATATTCTCCCTCTACTCTACTCTACTCTCCACTCCCCTTACTCAACTCTACTACCTCTTTGCTCTCTACTCTGCTCTCTAATCTATTCTCTCTCTGCTGCTACTTTCCCCCTCCTTTTCTTCTGCTCTTTCCCCAAAATTCAATAATTTTAAACCACTACTTTACCACACTTTTTATGCAAAAACTAATACATTACTCTACTACTGTTTTTACTCTCCACTGCTCTCTAATCTATTCTACTCTACTACTCTTTACTCTCTGCCTTCCCCTGCTCTCCCCTCTAATTCAACCCCTCTCTCTTTGTTCTCTCTCTACTGTTTTTACTACTACTAATACTACTACTATTACTACTACTACTACTACTAATACTAATACTAATACTACTTCTATTACATTTTTCTACTGTTGCCCTTTTTACTAATACTAATACACTTTCTATTACTACTACTACTACTACTACCTTTATTTTTAATTTTTTTATGGGGAAATTTAAATCAAAAAACCCGCAAAAACCCCCCCCAGTGATAAACATCTACAGATTACCACAGTCAAACATTCACCACTTTAGGAAAAACCAGGAAAAACCCATAACTGACGCCCCATGAACAAAGACCATTTACTGCTCCGGGGGGTTTCAACATAAATCTTCTACATGACCGGACCCACAGGTAACCGAATTCACAAACACTATGAGCAACTGCTTTTTTACCAAAAATCCAAACCTTCAAGAATCTTCCCAGACTAGTAATTTATTATTAGACCACATCTGGGGTAACACTATATCCTTTCTAAAAAAAGGCATAATAACAGACAAAAAACCCAAAAACCCCTACCCTACCTTTTTTTAATAACCAACCTAGGTAATTTTTTTTCCCAAAAAATTACAAAAATTTTCCCTTCCCCACTAATAACGAGTCAGCTGTTAATAACTTTATAACAGCTATGATTAACATTGACTGGTATAATGAGTTAGAAACATATTCAGATACTAATGGATGCATCAAGAATTTCCTTAAAAAACCCACAACCTCTATAACAAACTTTGCTCTACAAAAACTAAACAGATCCCTGGCTAACACCCAGCACCCTTTAAAATCCATTAACAAAAGGCACCAATATGAAAACAATACAGAAGGGTCTAATAACCAGAGAACAATCCAAACGCTACTCATCAATCCTTCCCAGCCTGATAAGAAGGTCCAAAAATTTATTATGAGAACAGACTCCAGAACATAAAAGGTGATATGAAAAAGACCTGGAAAACCCTATCTGCAATTCTAGGAAATAAAAGATATCCAAGAACATTACTATCAAATTATCAAAAACAGATGAACCCCTACTCACCAACTGAGACAACAAACAGACTTAATGTTTTCTCCACCATAGGAAAGAATCTAGCGAGTAAAATCCCAAGCTCGAACACCCGGCCAACAGACTACCTCACCAACACATATTCCCAGCTCCTACCAACCCAATTGAAGTCTCACTCATAATCAACACCCTTAAAAACAAGGTAGGAGACATAAACAGCTTACCACTTTTTATGCACAAAAGCTTCACAGGTACTGTCACCAATTATAGCAACACTATTCAATAAATCCTCTACCACCCATAAACTCAAAATAGCTTGGGTCACCCCAATCCACAAAGGAGGTGAACAAACAGACTTGAATAATTATAGACCAATTTCTAATTTACCACTGCTTTCTAAAATTTTTTGAAAAATTAATTTATAGACAGATTTATTCCTCCCCTAGTCTCACACAATGTACTCAACCCTGTCAATTTGGATTCAGGACCAACAAGAGCACAAACGATGCTATTATACACATGCTAGAGTTAATATACACCGCACTTGAGAAGAAAGAAGTCCCACTGGGAATCTTCATTGATCTACACAAAGCTTTTGATACAGTCGACCATGATTTACTGCTCACAAAATTAGCACACTATGGTATAAGAGGGCACCCACTCAACTACCTAAAGTCGTACCTTATAACAGAAGCCAGTACGTGTACAAAATGGAGCGAACTCTTCCACACAACAAATTACAGTCGGAGTCCCCAAGGAAGTGTCATGGGGCCACTCCTAATCCTCACTTACATAAATGACCTACCGAATGCATCACAACTACTCAAACCCATATTATTTGCAGATGACACAACATATGTCTTCTTTACCCAAATCCAGTCATACTGGCCAATATGTCAGTGGCTCTCCTTGCACTTCAGTTTATGATTGTAACTATAAATATCTATGTAAAATTGCAATGAAATAAAATTTGTTTGTTTGTTTGTTTGTTTACTACTGTTACTTACTACTACTACTACTACTGCTGCTACTCTACTACTACTACTGCTACCCTATCAAAGCACTACTACTGCTACTACTACTACTGCTACTACTTTCTACTACTGCTACCCTATCAAAGCTTACTACTACTGCTACTACTACTACTACTGCTACTACTACTACTACTGCTACCCTATCAAAACTTACTACTATGCCTACTGCTACCCTATCAAAGCTTACTACTGCTGCTACTACTACGCTACCCTATCAAAGCTTACCACCTTACCCTACCCCTACATATTCTGGTTCTTAGTTTTCTATGCATTAGACTAAGAAGACAATCTTTGCTAAACGTTTCTAATAAAAGTCCTGAACTGTATATAATGTCTTTTTCCACAGTATATTATATATTCACCTGCACTAATTATAAGAGTCTCTCCTATTATTAAAAACTTTTTTTTAAAAACCACAAGAGTGACTGAGGTGTCACCTTCCCAGGAGTGTAAGATGAGAAAAAATATATAGAAGAAACAATGGGAAAAATGACGAGTGTAAAACACCTTTGTCTTACACAAGTACTTATACGAACACTTTAATAATGCAATAAAGTCAGTTAGTGTTGTTGAAAATTAATTTAAATGACGAAAGTGCATTGAAACTATTTACGTCAGCAGACCTGCTGATCCTTCTTGTTTTCCCGTCCTTATCAAACCATTTATCAAGACACAAATATACCCTACATCCGGTTTCCATTTCCGTAGTGTCGTATTTTATACCATTGCATTCTTAAAATATCTATTCTATTTTTAATTTACTAATGCTAATATTACTATGATCTCCGTGTTTTCCACTTGAATTCCCCCCTATACATTGAGAGACAACAAAACCCCAAACATCAAACATAGCACCAACATACCAACAGTAGCAAACTCACCAACATCAAAAAACCCCAACGGGCCCCAAACATCACCAACAGTAGCCCCAAACATCACCAACAGTGCACCACATCAAACAGTAGCACCAACATCACCAACAGTGCACCACATCAAACAACGTAGCACCAAAATAAAGAAACGGTAGCAAAAATCCAACAGTTGCCCCAAATCCAACGTGTCCCAAACATAAACAACGGGGGGGACCAACGTCAAATGCACCTCAGAAAAGGGGGGCCCCAAACATCAAAAACGGGGCCAACATAAACAACGGGGGGGCCCCAAACATCAAAAGGGGGAGCACCACATAAACAACAGAGCACCAACTAACAACGGGGGGGCCACATAAACAACGTAGCCCCAAACATAAACAACGGGGGGGCCCCAAACATCAACAACGTAGCAAACATAAACAACATGGGACCACCATCAGCAACAGTGCCCCAAACATAAACAAAGTAGCACCAACATAAACAATAGTGCACCAACTAAACAACAGTGCACCAACACCCAAAAACAGTAGCACCAACATCACAACAGTAGCACCAACATCAACAACAGTAGACCAACATCAACAACAGTAGCACCAACATCAACAACGTAGCACCACCATCAGCAACGTAGCACCAACATCAACAACGTAGCACCAACAAAAACAACAGTATCACCACCATCGAAACAGTGGCACCAACATCAAAAACAGGGGCAACATAAAAAACAGTGGCCCAAAACATCAAAAACATGACCAACAAAAACAACAGTGGCACCACATCAACAGTACCCCAAACATCAAAAACAGTGGCCCAAAACAAAAACAACGGTTGCCCAACATCAACAACAGTGTCCAAAACATAAAAAACAGTAACCAACGTAAACAACGTGGCACCATCAGCAACGTAGCCCAACATAAACAACGTGCCCCAAACATCAAAAACAGTGCCCCAAACATAAACAATGGTAGCCCACATCAACAACGTAGCCCCAAACATAAAAAACAGGCCCCAAACATAAAAACGGAGAAACATCAAAAAAAGTGGCACCAACATAAACAACAGTAGCCCAACATCAACAACGTAGCCCCAAAACCATCAAAAAACAGTCCCCCAAAAAACAAAAACAACAGTGGCCCCAAACATCAACAACAGTGCCCCAAAACATCAAAAAAGTAGCACCAACATCAACAACGTAAAAAAACCAACATAAACAAAGAGCACCAACATCAACAAAGTAGCCCCAACATCAAAAACGAGCACCAACATCAACAACAGTAGCACCACCATCAGCAACAGTAGCACCAACATCAACAACAGTAACACCAACATCCAACAGTAGCACCAACATCAACAACAGTGCAAAAACATCAACAGAATCATAAGCCAAAAGAAGATACAACAACGCAGTCAACCCAACAAAAGAAGCACCAATACAGCAATTGCCTTCTAAAACAATAGGCCCCAAACATCAACGTAGGAAATTAACATCCACAGCACCTCCAAAAGGGCACCAGAACAAATAAATTAGAAAATATGCAACACTTGGGTATCTTTATTGAGGAAACGTTTCGCCACACAGTGGCTTCATCAGTCCTATACAAGTAGAAAAGGGGTAAAGGGGAGGAGGAGTTTGAGGTAATCAGTCCCCCGGCCAGTCGATGTGTTCAGTCCATCAACTTTAGAAAGAACAAAGTCCGTAGAGGTTGTTTATACTGTAGTCAGGGGGGGGTGGGAGGGGGGCCCAAGTGGTACCATCCACTGACCAATATATGAGAGAGGACACTGAGTACATGGGACCTTGTAAACCCCCCCAAAATTTGTTGGAGGGTGTGAGGGGGGGGTTGGAGGGTGTGTTGGAGGGTGTTGAGGTGTGTTGAGGGTGTTTTAATCAGCTTTTTTTTTCACAGTCCCTTTTTTTGAAAAAAGGTTTTTATTGATCTTTTTTAATGCGTCAACACAAAACCCGGCTATTTTATGGAAAACTAGTACATTTTTTTTGTACATTTTTTTGGGTTTAGTCGTGTAGAAAGTCTTTTTCTGACATTATTTCCCTTTTCGACAAAAACCTGGGATATCTCAGTTTTGTGGCTATGTTGAATATCTTGCTGATTTCTTCTCAGGTTCCCAAGAACATTGGAGGAAAACACTTTACCCAGGTTTTAGATTGGAATAGTAATGAATGTTGACGACACATTTGGACTTCCCATTAACTGTGAATTTAAATTTTTATCGACAGATGGGTTAAAACATAAAATCTAGGAACGGCATAGTGTTGTTTACTTCATGTTTTGTAGTGAATTTTAAAGGAAGGTACTAGACCATTGAGTCTGGGTGGAACTCATCAATGTTGTAACTCTAGGCCACAGGCAAAAAACATCATTTCATATTGAACCAACTAGCTTCATCTGGGAGAATGTTTTTAAAAAGTCTGGTCTAAAAAATTCCATATACAAGTTGCTGAGTAAGGGATAAGGGGGGTTTTCCCCCCCTTTCCATGCCTTGTTTTTCAGCATAGTTTTTCCCCCCAAACACGACCTTGAAAAAGTAACAAAAGTTTTATCAATTCAGTTATTTTTGTGGGGGGCATAGGAAATTTTTTTAGTTCCCCTTCAAGGTACGAAAGTAAGTCAGGGACAGTGATTTGGTGAACAGAGCGGGGATCAAAGTCACCAGGTAAAATCAGAGGATATTTAATTTCTGGACCTTTTAAAGGGCAACATTATTTTTAATATGTATCTGAGATCTTCCCCCCCATGGGAGTTAAAAGTTTAACACCCCCTTTTAATAGGAGGGCTGGGTACCTTGATTTTTTGGATCTTAATTACCCCATAAATGGTAGAGCTGGTGACCTAGGCGACAGATATTTTTAAATTTAAATTATCTTCCCCCTTTAATAAGTTTTAAGGTTTTTATTGAAATGGCTGTTTACCTCGTCAGGGGGTTTTTTTGAGCGGTTCATATGTTTCGTTATCATAAAAATGGTTCATTTTCCTAAATATTAAATTTTGTCCAAAATAAAACTCCTTTGATTTATCACCCGGAGTGGGATGCCCCAGATTATTGTAAAACAGTTCTGTCATCGAAAGAAACATAATTGAATTTTCTCTATTGAAACATGAAAGGAATACAGTATATAACTCAAATTATGGGTTATACAAGCTCGAGCTATTTAGAAGTCTATTGCACAATCTTAAAAAAATGCTATACAAAATCACAGGATTGCTCATTATGCCAGGTGGTTTGATGATGGACTGGTGACGCTCCACCTGTGTCTATGCACCAAAACTTCATACCACGTCAGTTATGAATGGTTAAAAAAGTGTTTAGCTGTTACTGTTCCATACATTGAACAAAATTAACAGGTACACAAGATTACGGGAAAATATAGGAAGTGTGGGTAAAGGGTGTTAGTAAAAATTTGGATCATAGAAATATTATCAAAATGGTTTAGAAGATTCTCAAGAAAAATTTAACCGACACTGGGGGGGATAGAGACAATATTTAGGAAGAAATTTTGAGTCCCCGGGGAATTTTCAGTACCCCGGGGAGGACATTTAACGGACAAAGAGACATTCTTTCCCTTTTTCTTTTTTAATAAAAAAAAACACAGAATAATAGCATTGCATAATTTCCAATGAGAAAAGTAATTTCTCAAATTACATGACCTTTATAAGGGTTAGATAAAGCGGGGGCTGACTATTATTTCAATTTCATCTTGAATCTAAAAAACCCTCCTACCCCATATGGGGAGTAGGGGGATGGTGGTGGTGGGGGTTGACACCGTCTGTTACCTGAGAGAAGCTGGCCGGTGACACACCCACACTCCTTTTAAAAAACTTCCCCAGCTTCAGTTGCTCCTTGCAACATTGCATAGCTCCTGATCCCCACTGAGAAGTTTGAAAGCCCCTGAGCTAAAGATTTTCACTCCTCCAGTGAAGAGGTCCGGGGGAGTACTTGCATGGACCCCCTCCTCTTTTCGAATTTTGGTCCTGATGATGTGGATTGCAAAAAAAGGCCGGGGAGTATATATATAAAACAGTGGTACCCGGACATTTTTTTTCATTCCAGAATGCTGTTCAAAACCATTACCAAACAATTTATCTCCTTAAGAAAAGTTGTAAAATAGACTAGTCCCCTTTTTCCCCCAAAATTACACGTACAAAAGCATTTAAAAAAAAAAATTTCATAAAAAAGGGTGAGTTTGGGGACCATAAACCGGGGGGGCCCTGTATATATATATATATATATATATATATATATATATATATATATATATATATATATATATATATATATATATATATTTTAAATAATTAGACAAGGATGTTAACAATCAAGACAAGCCATGGCGGGGAAGGGAACCTTTGCTCAAGTACTTTCCACTCCTGGCATCATCAGGAGCTATGCAAGTTGCAAAGGCAGCAACAGGAAAAAGGGGAATTTTGTCAGCGTGAGTGTCTCCCGCAGCACCTCTCTCAGAAGGTGAGGAGGCATGCTGAATGCCACCAACCCTCAAGCCCCCCAAACCCTCCCTATATGGGGTCGAGTGGGCTAGACCTGAAAATTTTTTGAAGCAGGGGTAAAATAACTGGATTTTTTAAAACCAGCCCAAAGCTTCTAAATGTTAAGAACAGGTCATGGGCAAAAAAAGTTACAATAGTGAATAATACACATACAGACTGCAGCTATTGTGTGTCTTTTTATTAATAAAAAAAAGGAAATGGATGGCTCATTTGTCAGCTGACATCTGATGACCCGAACTTTCTAAATGTTCAAAAATACTCCATGATGCTTAATTTATATGCCAATATTATTTATGGATCTCTACATTCCGGTTTTTTTTAAAGACAATTCCTGATTTTTTTTTTTCTTTTAACCCACTAACAGCTAATTTTAAAACCTAAACTAGTTGCAATCATCATGTTTTAATCAACTTTTCCTTCATACCGTTGTACTTAGGCGTCATGTTATATCGATCATGTTGCAGCGTGAGAACCCGGTCAGAGTACAGAACCGTACGATACGTTTTCAGTAGTAGCTGGGGGGTTATATATTATGAGACGCTCACAACGAACCTAACATGATGTTATAGGGGGGTTACAAAACTTTTAAACGATGTTATCAGTAACTGAATTTCACGACGGACGTAGCATGATGTCCAGTGGAGACTCTGGTCCACATCACTGGAACATCACGGCCTCTCGGAAAGGCAATCCTACGCTTTTCGTGACATTGCTGCTTAAGGCTGTGCAAAAAAGACTCTACTAAAAAACCACCGACAAAAACGGTAAAAGGGAAAAAAAAGTACAGCCCACAAGAGTTATAAAAGCATTCCTATCATGTTTCGGGGAGAGGATTTTTAAAATTTTTTTTTCCATGACAGAACGTTGGGCAATGATTTGGGAGCAGCCAAATGGTGGGGGGTTACAAGAAATTAACATGGTTAAAAAGGAACATTCGACTCCGGCTAGTCCTGATCGAGATGGTGCTGGGATAGTCTGGTTTCCAGGTTTTTCCCGATTGGCCAAAATGGAGGGAAAATGCATGGGACCTTGTAGACACCACCCACAAAATTTTCGGTGTGTTTTCAGTCAATCTCTGTTTAACTGTCAAGTGTTTTTAAAAAATGGGTTTTATAAAATTTATATATATATATATATATCGTGCCGATTAGGTAAAACTGGGGAATTAGCAAGAATCATTTAAAATTAAATCCTTTCTAAAATTTTCTTAAAGTTTAAAGATATATATTTTTCATTTATGTTAATGTAAGAATTTATAATTTTGTACCAAGAGAAACTTTAAAAACCTACCTAACCTTATTACAACAAGCGCTTTTTAAATTTTACCTAACCCAACTATATATTTTTAGATACGTTAACATTAATTTAATATTAAACAAACACAATGAAATTTTTTTTTTCTTTAGGTTCAGAACGTTTTTTTGGAAATTATTGCATACACAAATTTTCGCTTGTCTTATATGGCAAGAAGAGAATTGCTATTTAAGCCAATATCGCAAGGTTTACCTAATCGGCACAAATTATATATATATTTTGGTTATTAATTAAAGCAGAATGAAGAATTGTGGATATTTTTGCTAAACTTCGTAAAATTAATTTAAACAAGATTAGCGGAGGGGAAAATTTTTGAGCTTGTCCCCCCGGGATACATACCATCCTCTGATATGAGCATTTTTTTTTGCCATACCCCAAATCTGCCAAGCAATCATGGCACCCAGTAGGCAACAAAGTTGCTGAAATGGAAAAAAAAGGTTTAAGCTTAGATTTTACGAAGAAAATAGAGATAAAGACAGGAGATAACCGTGACCATAAGAAGATTTTTTTTGTGCACATGAATAAAAATATGGGTTTGTGTGATGACGACAGACTGACTGATTTACTGACTCATTTCCCCTGACTTGACAACTTACCGATTACGATTACTATGACATGACTGCTTTCGACCCCCTTACTGATTTACTGACTGACTTACTGACTGATTGATTATTGGTTATATTTGACGACTTACTGACTTGTGTAAACAGCCTATTCATTGGCTCAAACTCGGGAACTACGGTGCTGCCATCTAGGGGCCTATCAAGGTGGGCTGGTCAGCCATGTTTCTTCCTCTCACTGGCGGCCCCAGAAAAGGCACCCCTGGCTCCCGGGCCCCCTCACGCTCCCCCCCCGTGAACCTACCCTTTCCCCCATTAATAAACGGGGCCCCAGTCACGGCCGATTCTACACCATTACCATTCCCCTAGACGGAAGCCGAAATAGAGAACAGGGGGACAGCAGGGTTCACGGCAGAGGTAGTGTGGGGAAACCCCGACCATGTCATCCGACCAACCACCCCAATCCAGGCATCTGCGGGTTTTAGCTTCACCGTCCTCCCAGCGTCTCGGGGGCCCCGGTGATCACCGTCCTGTTTTTCCCCCAAAATCGGGAAAAGGGCGCCTCATGGAAGCAGTCACGTGTGTTGACCTTCTCAGTTTTCCATGTTCTGCCCCTTCCCGCATCCTCCAGCGTTTCTACGCCATTCCTACAGCTACAAGAGACGCGCCTCGAGTCTGTGTGTTTTTCTCGGTGTTCAAGAGCCACCCCAGCAAAACGTGGTCCCCTTTTTCCCACCCCAAGCCCCGTCCCACCCAAGCCGGCTCCCCCGCCTCTCTTCTGCAATCAACACCCTTCACAACAGCGGAAAACTTTTTTTTCTTTCCTCTTCTCTGACAGAATTTTTCCCCCGTGATAACTGAAAAATAAAATTTTTGATTTAATATCTCTTGATCCCCCCTACTTGTCGGGGAAAACCCTTTCCCGTGTCCGTCTGCGCCAAAGCCACAGTGGGGAGCGTATTCAGATACGCCCCAGAAAAAAACGCCACGCCCAGGGCGGGTTCTGGTCTTTTTAAAAAAACCTTTTCGCAGAGTCTCTACGCCCCCCTTTTCCCGTTCTTCAAAAGTTGACAAGATTTTCCTTTAAAAAAACCCCTGGCCCCCCGTGCTCATACAGCATTCAGCCACCAGCCACCTGCCCATTTTTGGCCCCTTTCCCTCAAAATCAAAGAATAAACAGTATGTCGATTTTTAAAATTTTGACATTTTTTAAATTTCCCCACCAAGTACATTCTCGGGGCCCATACTTTCAGTGAATTACAGCAACATTGTTGCATTTTGCAAACTCTTTTTTTTCTTTTTAAACCTAGTGCATTATTCTGCACCTAGCCCTCCCTAATTTTAAAAGTTCTGCTAAAATTGTTCATTGACCCATATATATATATATATATATATATTTTTTTTAATTTGCAAGTTATATCTTTGGGGATTATTTTGATTGTGTTTAAAATAACAAATTGTTGAAACCCCGCACAGTTCTGATGTGTTAGTTTAAAGTGTTATTTTTACTGCCAGTGTCAGTTTTATTCTTGAATTAAAAATTGGGACGAAACCCACTTTTTTTCCAGGCTCAATTTAATTTTTTTTCCATAGTTTTTTTTATTTTGTTTAGGGTATTCCCCTTGTTTTGCATTCTGTTAATTTTTATGTTTTTCATTGAGGCATTTTCAGTTCCTTTAATTCCCAGGAACCTGTTATTTTGCAATACTTACCTGTGAAATTTCATATTTTTTTAAACCCGAATTTACTTGTCTTTTTTTTTTTTGTGTCAGTGTACACTCATTTTGCCACCTGTAATTTTTTTCCCCTATTTTGATTTTTACCTTTTTTTCATTTTACTCATTCCTTTTTTGGAAATTCAATTTTTGATACAGTAAATTTTGTGACTGTTTTTAGTACCATTAAGACGATATTATAAATTGTTTTGCCACCTTACCTTGCTGCAAGTGAATTCATTTTTTCCCATACCAATTGCAACTGCCAGCACCTGCAACATTTTGCTGTGGGAGCAAGCCGCACCAAAGTTATGTAATACCCAGTTTTCATTTTAATTTAAAAACTTTTGTTAATTCTCATTGTTAGTTCATTCATTTTCATGCAAGTTATTCTGCTTTTTTTTTTGGAACACCCCAGCAATTAATTCATTTGTATCCAAAATTTACCTTGAGTTTCAGAGAGTACCATTTTTTTTTTTGAGTAATTCACCATTTGTTACCAAATGCGTTTTTAAATCCGTGTTGTGTCCTTTGACTCTGGTTGAGCCCCCCCGTTTGCATATCAATTCTTGCTTTGATCCCTTTTTTCCCGTGATTTATTTCGTGCTTGAACGACGCTATGACCAGCCCGGGGGGCCCCGTCGCGGTGCCCAATTTTCCACAGATGGCACTGATCCCTTTTTAGGTCCCATCAGGGGAGGATGTCGCTTCCAAAATTGGCGGAAAACCAATCGCGGCCCAATGGCCTTCATGTCTTCCCCCGCCTGTCCCTTTTGTTCGACGGTCGCGCCAGTATTTGGGGAGACTTGGTTCAAATCGGTCGAGACGACAGTTAAAGGACGAACCGAAACCCCCCACTGACGCGATATGTAAACACTGCCGCGGTGGCTGTGGACAAACCCCTTGTTATACTTTTCTAGATTGGTGGAAGTACGTGATTTGCGTTGGCCCAAGCTTAAGGAAGCTTCCGAATTATTCCGGCGCGGCATCAGGCCTTTCCCCTAGACATTATACTGCGTCTTGAATGAGTGCCAACCCCGGGGATGAAAGCCCTCACTTGCGTCTGTTGTTTCCAGCGAGCATCGTTAGTTTTTTGACATTATGAAGGATAGCGGGGTCACTGGTGACGGTAGAAAAAAACTCAAGACATCATCCCCATGATCGTCGGAGGCGTCATGGGAGAGACCCCCCACCCATTCCATGATGGATTGACGAATTAGGCGGGGGCCCCGGAACACACCCGGGGGCCCTTTTTAATGCCATCAAAAAAATTAAACCGGGGGGAGAAAGACAAGGCTTGTCGCCCTGCTGGACTCCCCAAGTCCTCAATCGTCAATTTTTTGGGCCGCCGTAAAACCCCTGTCATTTTTGCTGCACCCCCCCAGCAATCGCAGACAAGGCTGGACAACAGCAAACCGCAGACCAAGCCGAATAAAAAGGGGAAAGTCAGGTTATCCGGGCTAAAAACGACTTTGCCAGCGTCTCCTCCATCAAGAAAAGCGCATAAGCGCACACCGCCGTCAGCACCACCCGCGGGTTTTTTTAACTGCGGAAAAAAAGGTCATTACCCCTGAGGTTATAAACCTCAGCCCCCATGCCGTGATTATCACCACCCCGCCCGGAGGGCGAGGTTTACCACCATCATCCAGTCATCCCCCCCGTGAGTGCCACAAGTTGGTAGCATTTGCGGGCAAAAGCTCCCTGCCCGGAGCATGGGAGCCGAGCCCCCCAGTAGTTGGGGGGAAAGGGCGCCCCGAAAACCCCCAAAGAGATAGTCACCCTGTCGGGTCGCTGTATTCCGTCCTCCAAAAACGTTCCCCCGGGCAGCGTACGCATGCCGACAGCACGGAAACAGAGTGCCCCGACGCTGGTGTCGAACTCGCCGTCCTTCCCCAAAACGTTGAGTCGCTCCCAAGCGTCGAGCCCCCCAGCAGCCGGGACCCGGAGACCTAGTCAGCCGTCATGCCTTCCGTTGGTTTTAAAGCCCGTGGGGACCCCCGTTGATACACTTCATGGGGGCTTTTCCTTTTCCTTGATACAGGTTGGGGGGGGTTTAAAATTCCGTTCCCCCCTCTTCGGGCATTGGTCTCCATGCAGCCTGCTGCCCCCGGGCCCTCTCCAGACATTGTGAGGCGTTTCAGGTAGCCCTAGGCCGGGGTTTTAAACCTTAAATTTGCGATCCATGATGACAAGTGGTCAGGAAAGTTTTTAGTTGTTGATAATCGTCTTCCCAGGCGTTTTTCTCATGGGTTTTAAGACCATGGCAGCCCAAAATCCGTTTAGATCCAGCTAAGGGGAAAGGGTTTTTTAGGGATGCCCCCTTCGGGGACGCGGGGTTCCCCCTACCTGCCACCAGTCTCTGAGTACATCCAGTGTTGGGGAAACTTGGGGAAACCCCCGGTTTCCCCCCCCACATCCTCCATGAGGTCGGCCCTTGTCCTGACCAACCCATAAGAGAGCTCGTATTTCACCCCCCCACCATCAGCACTCAGTTATCAGTGAAACCCAGTCTGGGGACGCCCTTCTGACCATCACTCTAACTCTCGCGTTTAAAGGATGACAGTTTTCAACCCCCCAGTCTCCTGTCGGCAGGCGACTTTTGACTCGTGTCATGGCATCAGCGAGCAGAGTTACTGCCCAAAGTATGCGTCATTTTGGGGGGGAGTTGCTCACTCCTGTTAGGGGTTTTGGGCGAGTTTTAAGGAGATCACGTTGTCGACAACGACACGTGCAGAGCAGGGGCCTTCCCTTAGCCGTCCTTAAATGTGCATCGGGGAAATTTCAAGTCCTTGTGGGAAAATTGCAAGTCGAGAATTCTGAGGAAGGTTTTTACTTGTCGACCCCCAGATTCCCTCTCCCGGTGAGAGTGGGGGGGGAAAAAGGGCGTTCTTGTAATGCAGTCCTCCCAGGTGAGTCTGTATAATTCTTCCATCACCCGGCCGTGCAGGAAGATGATCTCCCAGACAGACTACCCGGAAAAGTTCCACAATTCTCCAGGTTCTTCCCCACTGCCCCCCTTAATGGTGAGTCCATGGGTCTGACCCCACTTTTTCTCACCATATTCCGCTTGATAAAGGTACAAAACATTTACGTGCCTGCTTTTGTTTCCCCATGCACAAAAAGTTTTTGCTGATGAACCATTAAAAATGTTCCGATGGGTTATCGGGCCTTTCCCGTGGAATGCCCCCCTAATCCAGCCCCCCAAAAAGATGGAACATGGGGTCCTGTTATCGTTTTGGGGAAATGAATGCCTGTACCATCCAAGACCGTTCCCCCTTGCCGTTTGAATGACCTGTTACAGAACATTGGCGATAAAAAAGGCTTTTCGACTTTGATCTTCTTCAAGGGTTTTGGCAGACCCCCCTTTTGATGCCCAAAGCAAAGAAAAACAGCGTTCTCTACCCCCACGGGGCATTTTCCAAAAAATGCCGTTCGGTTTTGCCGAAGCCTGATCATTGTCAAAACAACTTTTTCCGTACTTCAGGTGGCACGCCATGGTCTCCCAGACGATCTCAGGGTGTTCAAGATGTTCCTACCATCCGAAAACTTGGGGGAGGGAAAAAAAGGTAATCTTAAGGTGAAGCTTTCAAATGCCATTCCTTAACAGGAAATAAAGTTTCTGGGCCCGAGTGACTCAGGGGGGGGATCAAGACAGACGAGTCTAAAACCGGTGTGAAAAACCCCTGACCTACATCAGATACTGTCTGCTCCTTCGAGGCCTTTGGATTCTTCCGCACTTTCATAGCCGGCTTCTCCACCTTAGCGCCCCTTGACACAGCTCCTGAAAGATGTCCCTTGGTGGACGTGTGACCAAAAAGAGCTTTCCACTTAAAAATAGGTTAACATCAGCCCCAGTCCTAGATTCCCTGATTTCCCAGGCTCACCTTGACAACAATGCCAGCAAATTTGGCATTGGTGCAGTCTTGTCGCAGGAATTAATGGTGCAACAGCCAAAGCTTATGCTAGCCTTTCTTACCGCTGAAGTCAAATTTGACAGAGCTGAAGCCTTAGCATCGTTGGGCTTTGAACCACTTCAAAGACATTATTTACCAGTATCCTATCAAGATTTAACGGATCATCTGCCGTTATTATCCTTTTGAAACAAGAATCTCTCTGGAAAACTGCTCGGTGGTCTCTCACCTTTAACGACTACAATCCGAAGTCTGCTATGTACGGGTAAGCAAAAATTGTGGCTGACGCCTTGTCGAGGCATATAGCCATTGTCAGTGCAGACAACTCGTTCTCCGTCGAAGACCTAGAGAGAGCCAGCGGCGGGACCCGGTGTGGTCACCAGTCCTTCGATTCTAACCAAGGAGGACGTTGGCCCGCAGGTCAAGTCGCCCGTTACGCTGACAGACTTAGTGGTCAATCAAGGAGTACTGTGTCGTAGCTCGACTAGTGGACCCCGGCAGAACCATACACCAACTGGATACGGAGTCCCTGGTACCGTGATTCTCAAGTTGATCCATGATGTCCCAGGCGCAGCACCCCGGGAAGGACCGCAGCATCAAACAGGCTAGAATGAAATTTCTGGCCTAAGATGGCAGCGAAATTGCCAAGTATGTACACCAGTGTGTCGTTTGCTTACAACACAAGGGTACTGTCACGGGTCCCAATCCCATTCTGAAGTATCCCATTACAAAGTAGCCCTGGGAAAGAACTTCTGTCGACCTGTTGACGAATTTCTCGACCTCGGAGAAGGTAATAAACACCTGCTTGTAATGGTAGATAACTTAACGCAGTACTGCGAGTTAGTACCATCCCTGACAAAACGGCCGAGACAGTCGCAAATGCTTTCCGTGAGCGATCGTTCCGTCATACCTGCCCACGTGTTCTCCTGTCAGACAATGGGTCGGAGTTCATCAATGCCCCGATGAAGGACCTTTGTTCCAGGTTTGACATTCACCAAGCACCAGTAGGTCCTCGCCACCCCGCGTAATGGTCTTGCTGAATGTACAAACCGCAAAGTTCTGGAGGTGCTCAGAGTAACCGTTAATCTGAGTTGTACTACATGGATGACGCTATTCCAGATGTTCAGTGTACATTGAACTCTTTCCTCAACAGCTCGATTGGAGACACCCCATTTTGCCTTGTACGGCTATGATAAGCGTTTACCGTACGAAATCCTGTTTGCTCCGCCTAGTCCAACATATGACACCGATAACACTGGTATAGTTAAGATGCGGACCACACAGCTTGTCTTCCAGCGAGTACGTGAAAACCTAATAAAAGCCACGGATAGGTTCACGTCGATCGCAACGCCCACGCTAAGAAAGTAAGGTGGAACCAGGTTGCAAAGTTATGTTGCTCAACCCGACGCAGATCCCTGATATGCATAAACTGTCCCCAAGTTTATCAGTCCTTACCCTGTCCGACGACAGCTCCGTGGCAATAAGTTCGAGGTGAGGGAGATAGCACCGAACTATCAGAGAAGCTCACCTTGACCACATGAAGTATATTGACATGTGCAAGCTGAAGCAGAGCTGGAATCCTGATCATTGCATAGCACAATCAGACTCAAACTAGTGACAACCTCTCTAGTTCTTCACCCGCTACCACTACGACAGATGACAGTCCTGTAAGGCTCCATACTTATGGCCTGAGACCCCAGACAGTAGTACATTTCTATGACATTGACATACCTACTGACTTGTCTGACTCCTACGCTAGCTACGCTAATTGTTTGCTTGCAGAAATTGGGATTAATGCGCATACATTGTATAGTTAGTAAATAATGGAGTCAGGGTGGACAACACCATATAAATATGTAAAATTTATTCTAGCAGGGTACCCGTAGTATAATGAATTCCATGGAAATAATGTTATTGTGAGTATGTGCACCCAGTGTGTCTTGTAAAGCCTGTATAAAGGCAAGGGCAGTATCGCCATTTTGAGTTAAATGTCACACCTTAGGAAATGCTACTGTCAGTCATTGTTTGCAGATGTGAGGATGGTACAGCGCTCAAGGATGTGCAGTCAAGTTGATGTCTGGCCCTGTGGACAACCTGTATATAGAAGACTCTAGTTCCTGTGTCAGCATTGGTTTGTTCTGTCCTCCATCCAGCTGCACGGGCAGGCCGATTTTCTCTTCCCCGACTCACGAAGTGGGAGAGTTTTTTTCGGCCCGCACCGGCAATATCCTGTTGTAAATGTCAGGTGACCGGAAGCCAGTTTCCCCTGGGTAACCTTGTTTGCTTGTTTACACCTTCGTGCCCGCCAGTATTGTCGTGTCGAGACGACACACGGTAGGTGGTCGAGTGGATGTAAACAGCCTATTCAGAGGCTCTTTCAAACTGTGAGGCACTACGGTGCTGCCATCTATAGGCCTATCAAGGTCGGGCTGGTCAGCCATGATTTTTCCTCACTCTGGCGGCCTACCTACTCGAGACAGGTTCTACCCTTGCTGGCTCCCGGGTCCCCTCACGCTCTGCCCCTGTGTATACCTACACCTTCCCATTAATAAACTGAGTCTAGTCATCGGCCGTATCTCTACGCCTACGCTACCATTCTGCACTAGACGTAAGAAGCCAAGAAAATAGAGTTAACCCTTGACTGATTTACTGAATTACTTGACTAAATGACTGACTGACTGACTTGATTGATTTACTGACTGACTTAAAGTTAGACTTTTTTCACTGAAGAGGACCCTGCAACTGTGTCTAGAGAGCTGATGCCTTACCATCAGTTGTATAATGTACTGCGGGGTAAAATATAACAGAAATTCTTTACATAATCTTTGCACACTCTAGTACAACTATTGACTTCAGTACCAGAACCTCTATCATCCACCTCAGCCCAGTAAGGCCACAGCATAACTCTTCACTCTCTACAATCAGCCACAAAAACCAGCATCCACAATTTAAGGTAAGAAATTCTATTATTTCTGTTGCATTTGTAATATTATGCAGTAAAAACAACATAATACATCACGACAATGAAATACTATTACATATTCACTTTTTTTTTTTAATATCTGGAGGTCTAAAAAAAAGTTGTTTGCCTTTTTGGGACTCCACGAAAGTAACCCTATTTTCCCCATATGTTCTTCATTTTGTTTAATACGATTTTAACCAAAACGGCATTTTCAGGAACGTAACTACCGTGTTAAACGACGGTCTACTGTATATGCAAGAATTGCAAACAAGCGATACAACACGCCTGGGCACTGTATGCTTCCTGTTTCTCGTCCCACCCTCAGTCGCATTCCTTGCAATTAATCTGCTGAGATTTCTTACTCGTTTCTGAAAATTTGAGAGCTCCTGATAATGTGTTGATTGCAACACAAAAGACCCAGAGCTATTATTCAACTCTCCCTATGGTTGTTTTGCACCTATATATAATGGGGCTCACCTCTAGTGCAAATTGTGGAACCCATTCACCTCAGAGTAGTGGATAAAAGTCTTTGATGAAGAATATGTGGATTTCAACCTGAAACCATTTGAATATTCCACCTCCCCTACCACCCCGTTATTTATTTTTTAACGAATAGTTATATTTTATTACATAATATAGTACACAATATTTAAAAGATACATTGCTGGTACAAAGGTGGCACATGCAGTACATGAGGTTTGAGGGATATATTTCAAGTACATATCGTTATATGTTTAACACAGAATACAATGCAAAAATCTCATCCAGCTTCTCAGAGCTGGGGCATGTACCACTGCACTGAGTTCCTGAAACAGAAAACTAGCCACACTTGGATCCCTAGTTACCCTGATGAGTCTTTTACCTCGGTCCTTAAGGAACTTAGATGCACTCCTTCCCCATGAGCCAAGGGTCTCCGAGCCTATGGGAATGAACATATAATGATGGACAAGTTCACCATATTTTCTAGATTTTGGGACTCCTGAAGCTGGCAGCTGCCCCTCATTCCTCCCTGGTGTATTGGAGATAGGTATCAGCCAGTGTAGATGGACATGTGTAGTCCCACACCACCTGCTTCCCCTCTGTTCAGGCTTGAAGTGTGATACCATCTGGGCGCTTTTGGTAACCATCTGATCTGCATAGTTGGGGTGGCTCTAGTATTACTGGGCATCCTGCTGTTGTGAGGCTCCTCTTGACGTTATTAACCTCTCTATGCCTAGCATTCTTCCCCTCGGATCTACGGCACACAAGACTGTGGTACCCAAATCGTGCATCCAATTCATTGCAGCAAGTACACCTGTATTTGGCGAGAATAGGTGCGGCAAGTCGAAGGGCAACACCAATTCGGATGGTCTGTGGATCAAGGCCTGTACCAAGGGAGGAGTTGGGAACAGGTTACAGAAAGTACCCTGAATGATGAGTCTCATTGCAAGGAGACATGCTCTATCCTTCTGCCACACACTCTGAAGCACTGTTGAGTCTATATTCTCCACTACTGGGCCATCCGAGTGTGACTGTTTGTAGTTGTTGGGGGGTGCATGTCTGGTTTCAGAGCCTGTTAGATAATCCCAGAGTGGGCTCCCTCAGAGAGAATCACTGCTATAAGTCCAATGGATGCAACACATGAGGACAGGAAAGCAGGTAGCACTATAGACAGCAATGCCTTTCAGTCTGACTGGAAGTGTAGCTTGGTCTCACTGCCCATCTTCCAGACTAAGGTTGAGTACTTTCGTAAAAATATGCCTTAGGATACTGACATATTCATACAGTATAGGTTTATTATACGAGGGTGCACATCTTAGGAAATATGTTAACCTGGGCAGACTCAAACACTTTGAGAATATTGTGAGGGAAAAGTCCATAGATAGGAGTGATGAAAGTGTGAAGGTATGTAGAGTGATGGTTGAGTGGTAGTTTGCTGGTTAAGGTGGGGTGAGTGTCTCGCTGCTGCTATACCCCCCCCTTTTTCACCCGGTGAGAGGTGTAATGCTGGGCTCCGGCCACCGGTTGAAATCACTTGACTGACCACGCTCGATCTCACTGTAAGTACTTCACGGCTGCTCGTATCTTCATTATTTTATGTGTAAGAGCTTCACTCTTTAATTATGTTGGAGCTTCACTCATGTTTAAAAACATTCACTTCTGCTATGTCCTGCCTTGGTTTTTGGTAGAGTTAATTATTACAGTTTCGCCATTTCTTTTAAAGGCCTTATGCCTACTATGTAAATTAATGCTAGAGTGGTGAGTAATTATTGTGGTTTCATTCTACAGTCCTCGATGTCTACTCGGATCATCGGATTCAAGGCTGAGTGGAGGGCCGGCGTACTCACCAATTGAGAAACAGAGCAACCAACACCATTTCTGCACTTCACCAGTAGTACCTCAGTACACACTAGAAACATCAGGCAACTGGACGTCACTAGGGACAACTTTCAACTGAGTCCCTGACATCATATATATATATATATATATATATATATATATATATATATATATATATATATATATATATATATATATATATATATAAGAACACTGCACTAGCCAAGGATCCGAACCCATGTTGTACTGGCCCGCCATTGTGAGCGAGAATCACGTGATGCCTTAACCCACAGGACCACCCAATCCTACAAGAACCAGAACCAAGCAGTATTAGTAATATTATTTTAGCATAATAATTGAGGCATAGAAGCGCGAGAATGCAAACACGCGCACACACACACGCACACACCATAGGGCGGTGGTGGCAAGCATGCGCATGCACTGTCAGCCAACTGTATACAAACACACACACTTGTGATAGTATCTTGTGAAGTAGAAGTATAAACTTTAGATTTTATTGTATTAGTATCATTATTAGCAAAAGTATTAGTAATATTATTTTAGCATAATAACTGAAGAGAGGAGAGTCTGGGACACAGGATACATACACAAGCAACACCAGAGGGCTCAACCCTCTGAAATCTGATCCGACAGTACCCCACAAACACCCCCTTACCCACTCTCACTCCCCCTTTTCCCCTCTCCTTACTATCACCCTTGCTCACCTCCCTATGCTACCTCCCACTTACTCTCCCTTCCTCCCTCCCCACTCCCTCTCCTATAACTCTTTCTCCTATCTCTCTCCTTTCCTATATCTCTCCTTTCCTATATCTCTCTCCTTTCCTATATATCTCACCTTTCCTATATCTCTCTCCTTTCCTATATCTCTCTCCTTTCCTATATCTCTTTTCCTATCTCTCTCCTTTCTCTCCTGTCACTCTCTCCATACATAAGAATCACTCTGCGGTAGAATGGGCTACCCAGGAGAAGGATGTCAACTAGGGGAATGATGGAAAGTTAGCATATATATATATATATATATATATATATATATATATATATATATATATATATATATATTATATATATATATTATATTATTTTAACCTTAAACGAGTGGTATTGATCAATAACAATACTGCGCTAGCCAAGGATCCGAACCTGTGTTGTACTGGCCCGCTATTGTGAGCGAGAACCACATGACGCCTTAACCCACAGGACCACCCAATCCTACAAGAATATATAAATGCTGCTCGTAGGCTAGTACACCAAACAGGGATGAGAATGAAATTAGCTTGAAAGCTCCCACACCTCCGTATCTCCTCGGACCAAGGTATACACTGCTCTGTGCTGTACTCGCCTAATTGTGGTTGCAGGGGTCGAGACTCGGCTCCTGGCCTCGCCTCCTCATTGTCCGCTACTAGGTCATATCTCTCCCTGCTCCACGAGATTTATCATACCTCACCTTAAAGATATGTATGGTTCCTGCCTCCACTACATCATTCGCTAGACTATTCCATTTCCTGACTACTCTATGGCTGAAGAAATGCTTCCTAACATCCCTTTGACTCATCTGAGTCTTCAGCTTCCAATTGTGCCCCTTTGTTTCTGTGTTCCCTCTCTGGAACATTCTGTCTCTATCTACCTTGTCGATTCCCACAGTATTTTGTATGCTGTTATCATGACTCCTCTAACCCTCCTGTCATCCAGTGTTGTCAGGCCGATTTCCTTAATCTTTCTTCGAAGGACATAACCCTGAGCTCTGGAACTAACCTTGTCGCAAACCTTTGCACTTTCTCTAATTTCTTGACGTGCTTGACCAGGTGTGGGTTCCAGACTGGTGCTGCATACTCTAGTAGGGGCCTGACGTACACGGTGTATATTCCTTATTAAGGTATCGGAATGCTAATCTTAGGTTTGCCAGTCTCCCATATGCTGCTGCAGTTATTTGGTTGATGTGTGCTTCCGGAGACGTGCTTGGTGTTATACTCACCCCAAGGTCTTTCTCCTTCAGCGAGGTTTGTAGTCTTTGTCCACCTAGCCTGTATTCTGTCTGTGGTCTTCTTTGCCCTTCCCCGATCTTCATGACTTTGCATTTGGCGGGATTAAATTCGAGAAGCCACTTGCTGGACCAAGGTGTCCAGCATGACCAGATCTCTTTGAAGTTCTGCTTGGTCCTCATCCGATTTGATTCTCCTCATTAATTTCACATCATCTTCAAACAGAGACACTTCTGGGTCTATCCTGTCCGTCATGTCATTCACATATTCCAAGAAAAGCACTAGTCACACACCATGACCTGTTGTTGCCTCCCTGTCAGGTATTCCCTGATCCATTGCAGTGCCCTTCCTGTTATACACGCTTGGTCCTCCAACTTCTTCACTAATCTCATTTGAGGAACTGTGTCGAAGGCTTTCCTGCAGTCCAGTAAAATGCATTCAACCCACCCTCTCTCTCTCATGTCTTACCTCTGTTACTTTGTCATAGAACTCCAGGAGGTTTGCTACACAGGATTTGCCTTCCATGAATCCGTGCTGTCTGGCATTGATAATCCTGTGCCGTTCCAGGTGCTCTACCACTCTTCTCCTGATAATTTTCTCCACGACTTTGCACACTATACACGTAAGTGACACTTGTCTATAGTTTAGTGCCTCTTTTCTGTCTCCTTTCTTAAAAATGGGAACCACATTTGCCTTTTTCCATACCTCAGTTTCAAGGATGTGTTGAATATTGTGGTTAGTGGCACACTCAGCATCTCTGCTTCCTTCCGAAGGACCCACGGGGAAATATTGTCCGGACCCATCGCCTTTGAGGTATCAAGGTCACTGAGCAACTGCTTCACCTCCTCCTTAGTTGTGTGTATGCCATCCAACACTTGGTATATTCCTTGTTGGTGTCCCGCTCTGTCCTCTCTACCCAGATGCCTTCCTGCCTCAACTGTGAATACCTCCTTAAACCTTGAGTTTCTCTGAGTTCCCCATCTTTTTCCTCAGCCTGATCACCTGGTCCTTGACTGTTGTCTTCCTCCTGATGTGACTGTACATCAGTTTCGGGTCAGACTTGACTTTCGATGAAATGTCATTTTCGTACTGTCGCTGGGCCTCCCTCCGTATCTATGCATACTCGTTTCTAGCTCTACGACTAATCTCTTTATTTTCTTGGGTTCTTTGCCTTCTGTACTTTTTCCATGCTCTAGCACACTGAGTCTTTGCCTCCTGCACCTTTGGTTAAACCAGGGGCTCTTCCTGGACTTCCCATTAAATATTTTGCCTTTGGGTACATACTTTTCCTCTGCCTCCTTGCACTTTGTGGTTATGTATTCCATCATTTCATTTACTGACTTTCCTTCCATGTCCCTGTGCCACTGAACCTCCTGCAGGAAGTTCCTCATACCCGTGTAGTCCCTCTTTTAAAGTTTGGTTTGTCCCTTTCAACTCCGTTTTCCCTCTCCACTTGTAACTCTACTATGTACTCAAAGCTCAGAACCATATGGTCACTGGCTCCCAGGGGCCTCTCATGTGTTATGTCCTCAATGTCTGAGCTGCTCAGGGTGAACACAAGGTCCAGCCTTGCTGGTTTGTCCTCTCCTCTCTCTCTGGTCGTGTCCCTGACATGTTGGTGCATCAGGTTTTCCAGCACCACATCCATCATCTTGCCTCTCCATGTTTCTAGACCCCCATGTGGTTCCTGGTTTTCCCAATCGATCTCCCTGTGGTTGAAGTCGCCCATGACCAGTAGCTTTGCTCTACTCGAGTGCGCTCTTCTGCCACCTCTGCCAGTGTGTCCACCATTGCTATGTTGTTCTCTTCATACTCCTCTCCTGGCCTCCTGCAGTTCTGTAGTGGGTTATACATCACTGCAATG
The DNA here is from genome assembly GCA_009830355.1 of Cherax destructor. NCBI lineage: Eukaryota > Metazoa > Arthropoda > Malacostraca > Decapoda > Parastacidae > Cherax > Cherax destructor. The sequence continues at coordinate 846 of WNWK01018199.1, read as the reverse complement.
ACTATCTTATGTTCTCCAGACTGGATTGTACCTACTATATTGTCCCTCTCCCTACACACATCCATTCCTTCCATTACCTCGAATTTCCAATGGTTCCGTACGAGCAGTGCGACCCTCCTCCCTCTCTACTCTTTCCATCTTTCCTCAGGATCTGATATCCGTGTGGAAAGATTGCGACTGTTATTGCCTCAGTGAGTTTCGTTTCTGTAACTGCTATGATGTCTGTGGACTTTTCATCGATTCTTTCATTCCGCTCTTCATATTTATTCGTTATTCCATCCGCATTTGTGTACCAAACCTTCATCTCCGTTTCCAAGACCATGGTCGTGGGGATATTGGGGGCTGTGGGGGTGTGGTTTGTGTTTGTGCTTTTTGCGGTGGGTGTTGACAGAGTGCCCATAGGGGGTTGCTGTATGGGTGGGGTAGTTGTGTGGGTTGGTGGGGTGGGGACAGGAGGAGTGATATGTGTGTGTGGGCTTAAGTTGTACGGTTGCCTTGGGGTTGTCGTGTTTGGAGGCCCTCTGTCTGTGTTTCTGGGGGGTGTCTGCCTTCTACTGGGATTGGTTTCCTCCACTCTCCCTTGTCTCCTCCTCTCGTTCCTCTCTTCGCCTTCTTATCCTCTCTTTCAGGGCCATCCTTTCCTCCTGCATTCTGTCTCGATCGAGGTATACTTTCTGGTACCCCTGAGTCACTCTCAGCCGTGCTTTTTCCTGCACGATCATGGTTCGAGCTGATTCTGCCTTCAAGATTACTTTGAGAGGCCGATTTCTTCCACTTGTACACCATCCAATCTTCGAAAATTTGTCACCTGGGTCATGTCTCTGCCTGTTGCTAGCATGATACCCC
>WNWK01018198.1:0-40565 GCA_009830355.1 Cherax destructor | reverse complement strand
GTACAGGATGGGTGTGGGACTGCTCTGGGAGAGTACAGGAGGGGTGTGGGACTGCTCGGGGGAGGTACAGGATGGGTGGGGGATTTCTCTGGGAGAGTTCAGGAGGGGTAAAACTTTTGGGAGAGTACAGGATGGGTGGGGACTGCTCTGGGAAGTATAGGATGGGTATAGGACTGCCTGGGAGAGTACAGGATGGGTGTGGGGACTGCTCTGGGAGGTACAGGATGGGTATGGGACTGCTCTGGGGGGTACAGGATGGGTATAGGATCCTCGGGGGAGAGTACAGGAGGGGTGGGGCCCTGTTGGGAGACAGGATGGGTGGGGACTGCTCGGGGAGAGTTCAGGAGGGGATAGGACTGCTCGGGGAAGGTGGGATGGGTGTGGACTGCTCGGGGAGAGACAGGATGGGTGGGGGGACTGCTCTGGGAGAGTATGGGAAATTTTGGAACAAAGCAACTTGGGCCATTCCCATATTGCCATGGGGGGCCCCAGTTTTTTTGTATAGTCCCGCACCAGGGGAAAAGACCCATTCTCTTAGATGTGGGGCCCTATCAGCCTTCTTTTGCAAAATTTTTGAGGCCACAAGAATTTAGGCGTAGTACTCCCGTTTGGACCCGAACTAAAAGCCGTAGAATTTCGGCACGGACCCTGAAAGGGTTAAATAACCTTCAGCCAACTGGGGAGATTTTCCTATATTGTTCTTTCTTGTCACTGATGGTTCAGTTGTGTCTACGCGACTTGAGGCAACTCTGAGCTGTTCTACAATCTGTTCATGCAGTCATTGGCTCCTCCACTACATGTTGAGTAGAAGGTCAAGATTCTCCATTCTCTACCTTTCCTACGTGTCAACGTACAACGCTCACTACTTGTTCAGGCTAGTACCTATTAACTACATTGTGATTATTTTTTTCAACAAACCGTCCGTTTCCCACCGAAGCGGGGTGACGCAAAAAGAAGAAAAACTTTCACCATCACTCACTCCATCACTGCCTTGCCAGAGGAGCGTCGATACCACAGTTCAAAACTGCAAATATCCCAACTCCTCCTTCAGAGTGCAGGCACTGTACTTCCAATCTCCAGGACTCAAGTCCGGTCTGCCGATTTCTCTGAAGCCCTTCACAAATGTTACTTTGCTTACACTCCTACAGCACGTCATAAAAACTACAAAACGTCCTTTACCACCACCCTCCAACCTTTCCTAGGACAACCAGTGCCCCGCTTTTCCTCCACTACAGATTTATATGCCCTCCAAGTCATTCTATTTTGTTCCATCCTTTCTAAATGTCCGAACCACCTCGACAACACCTCTTCAGCCCTGTGGATAATGTTTTCAGTAACCCCACACCTCCTTCTAATCTCTAAGCTACGGATGCTCTGCATTATATTCCCACCACACATTGCCCTCAGACACAACTTCACTGCCTTCGGACTTGTTGCAACATTCACAAGCCATACTTGGCACCCATATAACAGCGCTGGTACCACTATACTCTTATACAGTCCCTTCTTTGCCTCCAGTGACAAAGTTCTTTGTTTCCACAGACTCCTCACCTTTTTTCCCCTTATCAATTCTATGGTTCACCTCGTCTTTCATAGACCCATCTGCTGGCAAGTCCACTTCCATCTGAATACATTCACTTCCTCCATAATCCCTCCTATCTGATATCCAATCCTACATTAACTCTTTTGTTTGTTACCTTCATCCTCTTCCTCTTTCCAATGTTCACTTTTAATTTCCTCCTTAACCAAACCCTCCAAAATTCGTCCACCAACCTTTGCAGCTTCTATTATTATTATTATTATTATTGCATTCATAGGGGCAGCGCTAAATCCAAAGGGGTCATATAGCACCTGGGAGAAATGGAAGGCATTCAGACTTGATTCAAGGAATTTGAGCATATATCCAGTTCCTACCTTTACCTTTGATATACCTTTGAAGAGTTTCGAGAGTATCTACTCTCTGAGCCCGGCCATGGGCCAGGCTCGTCTGGTGCTTGCCTGGTCAACCAGGCTGTTGCTGCTGGAGGCCCTGCCCCTCATATCCATCACAGCCTGGTTGATCTGGCACCTGGTGAAGATATTTGTCCAGTTTCCTCTTGAAGGCTTCTACACTGGTTCCAGCCGTGTTTCGGATATCTTCTGGTAAGATGTTGAATAGTCTGGGACCCCGGATGTTAATACAGTGCTCCCGTATTGTCCCCACCGCACCCCTGCTCCTCACTGGGTTTATTTTACACTTTCTCCCATATCTCTCACTCCAGTATGTTGTTATGGCAGTGTGCAGATTTGGGACCAGGCCCTCAAGTACTTTCCATGTATATATTATCATGTATCTCTCTCTCCTCCGCTCCAATGAGTACATGTTCAAGACTTGAAGGCGTTCCCAATAATTTAGATGTTTCAATGGCTCAATGTGAGCCGTAAACGATCTCTGGATTTGTTCCAGCTCTGCTATTTCTCCTGCCCTGAACGGGGCCGTCAGCACTGAGCAGTATTCTAAGTGAGGGAGCACTAGCGATTTGAATAGTGTCACCATCGGCATTATTTCCCTTGTTTTGAAAGTTCTCAATACCCACCCCGTCATCTTCCTGGCTGTTGTGATCTTTGTCTTGTTATGGTCTTTAAACGACAGATCAGCAGACATAATTATTCCCAAGTCCTTTACGTGTTCCTTTCGTTCTATGTGGTGACCCTCTTGCGTTTTGTATATAGTGTTCCTTTTGAGTTCTTCATTTTTTCCATACCTAAGCAGCTGAAACTTATCACCATTGAACGTCATGTTGTTCTCCACTGCCCATTGGAAGACCCTGCTTATGTCCTCCTGTAATTTTTCAGTGTCCTCTACCGTAGTGACTTTCATGCTTATTTTAGTGTCATCTGCAAATGATGATACAAAAAGTGTGCTGGGTGTTTTTATCTATGTCTGCTATGAGGATGAGAAACAGCAGAGGTGCCAGGACAGTGCCTTGGGGCACTGAGCTTTGACCTCGCTGATGCTGGATCTTGCCCTGTTCACTACTACTTTTTGTGTTCTTTGTGTTAGGAACTCAAAAATCCATCTGCCTACCTTCCCCTTAATGCCTATGGCCCTCATTTTGTGCGCTATCACTCCATGATCGCATTTGTCAAACGCCTTTGCAAAATCTGTGTAAATCACATCTGCGTTTTGGTCGTCCTCCAATGCCTCCGTAATTCTGTCATAATGGTTCAGCAGCTGTGACAGGCATGATCGACCCGCTCTAAAGCCATGCTGGTTCGGGTTATGTTGGTTGTGCTGGTCCATGAACTTTGTAATCTGCCGTCTCATCACTCCTTCAAAGATTTTTATGATGTGAGAAGTGAGGGCTACTGGTCTGTAATTTTTAGCTAGTGCTCTACTACCTCCCTTATGCAAAGGAGCTATGTCTGCACTCTTTAAGGCCTCTGGAATTTCACCTAGATCTAAGCTCTTTCTCCACAGAATACTAAGGGCTCTTGCTAATGGTACTTTGCACTGCTTTATAAATAAAGCATTCCATGAATCTAGTCCAGGTGCTGAGTGAGTGGGCATGTTGGCCATTTCTTTTTCGAAATCTATGGGATTTGTACTAATGTCGGTTAGGTGGTCTGCGCAGCTTTCTGCTGGAGTGAAAAATATTTCTGCATTTTCTACCTTGCTGTCATTTAGTGGGTTGCTGAACACTGACTCATACTGTTCTTTTAGCATTTCACTCATTTCCTGTTCATCGTCCGTATACGAATCTCCTCTCAATAATGGTCCAATTCTACAGGTAGTTCTTAGCTTGGATTTTGCATAGGAGTAGAAATATTTTGGGTTTCTTGCAATATCCTGTATGGCTCTTTGTTCCCTTTGTACTTCTTCTGTCAGGTATGACATCTTAAGTTTGTGCTCTAATTCCGTGATCTCTCGGTTAAGGCTATCTCTCCTCTGTTGCAACATAACTGTGTTTTTCAGCAATTCAGTAACCCGTTTTCTTCTCCTGTACCATCTCCTACGCTCTCTCTATATCTGATCTTCTTCGGGGTTTCCTCAATGGTACGTGTTTCATACATACCTTGTATGCTTCTGTATTCAGCTTCTCTAGGCACTGGTGGGGATTTAGGGTGCTCATGTCTGATTCCCATGATATGTCTGATAGCTCTTGGTTTATTTTTTCCCAGTCAATTCTATGGTTATTAAAATTAAACTTACTGAACATTCCGTCTCTAACATTAGTGTCGCAGTTCCCTAACCCTGAGTTAATACTAGTTTGAACTTCTATGATGTTATGATCAGAGTATATTGTTTTTGTAACTGTTATGTCTCTGATTAATTCCTCGTTGTTTGTGAATATCAAATCCAGGGTATTTTCATTTCTAGTGGGATCAATTATCTGTTGGTTTAGTGAGTACTTTTCACAAAGCCTCATTAGTTCCCTGGTATGTGCCTGTTGAGCCAGGGTGCTTCCAGGAGTTATTTCTGGTATAACATTATGGTGCCTCATCTTCCATTTTACATGAGGGAGATTAAAATCTCCAAGGATTAAAATGTTTGGGGTGGGATTCTCTAGCCTATCCAGATAGCTATCTATCTTCCTTAACTGCTCTGTGAATTCCTCCGCAGTTGCTGATGGTGGTTTGTATACTAGGATAATTACTAGATTCTTATTTTCCACTTTAATGCCGAGAATTTCTACTATATCATTCGTAGCGTTCAAAACTTCTGTGCAACAGAGAGTATCTTTTATATAGAGTCCTACTCCTCCCTGTGACCTATTAATTCTATCACATCTATACATGTTATAGTTTTCTATCTGAATCTCTCCGTCCAAAACATCCCTTGTATGTGTTTCTGTAAATGCTCCAAACATGGCATTTGCTTCTGATAGGAGTCCACTAACATAACTAACTTTGTCATTTTTATTTGATTTCAGACCCTGAATATTTGCAAATATGAAGCAGGAGTTACCATTTGGGATGTTTGGTCTTTCTTTGTGTTTGGTTAGTACCACTGGTGATGTCCTACCTGGTATGGCCCCTGGTGCCCATACCCCTGGTTTCTCCAGTACTGACTTTGATTGTTTATACAGCCCTGATGAGCTGGTGCCTGTCTTGTCTTGTCCCACTGTTCTGCCCATCTGTCCCCTCTGTACCATTTCCACCTTTTGTCTCTTTCTTTTATCTGGTTGTTTCTCCTTATATCTAAAAAGATTGCTGTTCTTTTTCATTTTCCCTTTCCCTGCTTTCTCTGTATCGTACTGTTCCCTTTATATGGTGGTGTGGGCAGCTCATGTCATAACATTCTCTGGACTGTGTTGAAGCTTGACACATCACTGGATGGAAGTATCTGCACTCTTTGTTAAACCGACACTTTCCTTTCCTTAACATGTTGGCACATTTTCTGGTGTGTTTATTCAACAATCTCTGCCATAAAGGCACATACCTTTAGCATAGAATCTGCATATGTTTTGGCTGCCTATATTTACTGACTCTGTATTTTCCCAAAGATCTGCAGAATTATCTGCGTTTTTTCCTCTCTTTCCACTCCTTGGTTTTCCTCGTTATCTGCGCTTTCTCCTTTGATGACATGGGGCCAACATTTTCCCTGGAAGAGGACTCCCTACTATATCTGTATTAGAGGCTATGGCTGTGATGGCGTCCTTAACCAAAACCGGATGTTCACTATGGCTGGGGGCTGGGTCTGGGTCAGTCCTGGGGCTGGGGGCTGAGTTAGCTAATGTTTTTGTCTCCTGTGTTTTTCCCGTGGATGACTGTTTATTTTTGGGTCACTTGTTTTAGACTGGTCATTCTGTGTGTTATACTTTACCCTTTCCTATCTTCCCAAGTTCTATATATACCGGGGAGACTATTCAATAGTTCCTCTTTTTCTTCATGCTTATTGTTTATTAGCCTCCTGAGTGCTTTCCTGATATCTGTCCATAGTTCCACATCCTTGTTGCAGATCCAGAAACACCTTTCTAGACGGATGTCACTTCTGTTACTGTGTTAATTTTTGAACATGTGACATGATGTTTTGAAAAGCAAAGGTTGCATGTGATTCTGGATTTCTTCCCAAGAGCCTTTTCACAAGTCCCACAGATATACTGTACTGCCATCCTGCCTGTATCCTATTAGTATATGTGGGATGTACTGATTATGGAGACTTACTACACCTTATATTATATTATTGTTATAATATGTATTTATTTCTGTTTGCTCACTGTATAACTCTTTCTATATTTATTCCTCTCTGATCAGTCCTATATACATTTTAATGTATTATTCTCACTGAGATCCCCACACTGGTCTAGACAGGATATTGTGGTATGGTGTATATGGTGTTTTTATGGGTGTGTATGGTAGGTCTCCGTGGCTGACTTCAGCACTGCCAGGCGTATGACTGAGGCACACCACTCAGTCCTATACTGCCATGCGATGCCCCGTTTTAGACCACTTTCATTTTCTTAGATCACTATCCTTGTGTTTTCTACTGCCAATTGGGTTCACTAGGTCTTTCTTATTCTGTCCTGATATCCTAGTCTATTCGTTATAAGTGGTAACTCAGATCTATAAAAGTCGCTTGTCACATTGACCACTCCAGGGCAAGTGGTCACCCGCACTGCCACACTACTATTGGATTTAATTTACTTTTATTTTATACCTAATAGTTTATCACTGTGCTGTACACTGGTTATTACAAGGATATACACTATATTTATTCCAGATACCTTTTCTTTTCACTGAACTAATACTGTGGTCATTGCTTTATTTCCACACGATACCTATGCTTCCGGTAGTTTCCCTTACACTTCCATGGCAAAAACTTCCACACTTAGTAGTGGCAGCGAGAAAGACACTTCACATGGTTTATACTCCAATTATGTATACTGTGATTCCCTGCACCTCAGTGCCACCATCACTTGTTTTTGTTTTTATAACTATAGAATTTACTTATCTGTTATTTCTGCTTCTCATGACCTCTGGCAATTTTCACTAGTGCCAATCCTTGTATAGTATATTTCCATATGCTATACCATATCTTTTAAGCTATACTGGGGATTTATTACTATTTCTCTTACTACAGATTTGGTTCACTGTGTCACTGCACATATATATCCTTGCCACTCGCTATATTACTTAGTTAGTTCAATATATGTTTGTTAATTTTCACCTCCGAATTTGGATGTATCTGACAATAATTCGCTGGCCTCCAGGCCTATTTCCACCGTAACGGTTGCTCCACCGGCACTCTAGAATTTACACTATAGTCTATATTTTTTTCCTATTTAATGTTCACTGCGATTTCTCTTATGTTGGTTCAAATGCGTATATGCACTTTATGGTTACACACGCTTAATTCTCGCACTGTGTCTCCTCAGCTACTATCAGTAAACGCAATTTAAGACGGAGCTCCACCCTGCGTGACCACCCACGACACCCACGACATTATAATGTATATTCTTTTCCGTAGTTTTTCAATGGTAGATCCTTTTAGTTTTCCTAGCTGAACATATTTTATGCAGACCTTGTGCATGTTTCTTCACTCAGCACTTCCATTCACTGGCGTGGCTTCAGGTTGTTCACGACCGTTTTCCAGAACCCCTCACCTTCCTAACAGGGAAGATATATTATTTACCCTGAGACGCCCATCACTGTGGGTATCATACACTCCAGCCAGTTTTACTCTGCGAATACTAACAATCTGATTGCTCAGAGCCTGGGCTGCGATTAGAGGAAGGAAAATCGATCCTTCGACACGTCTTGCGTTGAATGATCCTCGTGGTTGTAATCCTTCGTGATGTATAAACGAATCTCGTTAACCTTTTTGAATAGCAGTTGATGTTAATAAGTGTTAATGATTGGTGCAGAAGGTTAATGGTGATAATACATGTAAGTGTTAATGATTGGTGCAGAAGATTAATTGTGATAATACATGTAAATGTTGATGGATGCTGGTGACTGATAAAGGTTACTGCGAATAACATATGTAAATAATAAAAAAGTATAATACAGTGACTGGAACAATACGTAAACAAGCCGCCCATCCCATGATGAAACTTATGACGACGTTTCGGTCCACGTTGCACCATTAACAAGTCAGACCGAAATGTTATGTTTAATTCTCCCTTGTGCTGCTGCTGCTGCTGCTGCTGCTGCTGCTCGTAGAAATATGTAATTACTGATAACACATAAACGTTAATAGTTGACAAGTGTTGACACAACAGTCGTGAAGAAAGACGAAGACAGTGAGATCCCTTAATGTGCATTCTCTTGTAAGACGTGGAATGAACTGTATAAGTGGAAGGTTAAAATGTATAAGTGGAAGATTGAAATGTATAAGTGGAAGATTGAAATGTATAAGTGGAAGACTGAAATGTATAAGTGCAAGACTGAAATGTATAAGTGGAAGATTGAAATGTATAAGTGGAAGATTGAAATGTATAAGTGGAAGATTGGAATGTATAAGTGGAAGATTGAAATGTATAAGTGGAAGATTGAAATGTATAAGTGCAAGATTGAAATGTATAAGTGCAAGACTGAAATGTATAAGTGCAAGACTGAAATGTATAAGTGGAAGATTGAAATGTATAAGTGGAAGATTGGAATGTATAAGTGGAAGATTGAAATGTACAAGTGGAAGATTGAAATGTATAAGTGGAAGATTGAAATGTATAAGTGGAAGATTGAAATGTATAAGTGGAAGATTGAAATGTATAAGTGGAAGACTGAAATGTATAAGTGGAAGATTGAAATGTATAAGTGGAAGACTGAAATGTATAAGTGGAGGACTGAAATGTATAAGTGGAGGACTGAAATGTATAAGTTGAGGACTGAAATGTATAAGTGGACGATTGAAATGCATAAGTGGAGGACTGAAATGTATAAGTGGAAGATTAAAATGTATAAGTGGAAGATTGAAATGTATAAGTGGAAGATTAAAATGTATAAGTGGAAGATTGAAATGTATAAGTGGAAGATGGGCATATGAGAAATATAAATAAGGTCTCAGGAAAGAACTCGAATGGATTCAAATTGGATAAATATAGATTTAGAAAGGATATAGGAAAGTACTAGTTTAGAAACAGGGTAGTTGATGAGTGGAACAGTCTGCCAAGTAGGGTCATTGAAGCTAAAACCTTGGGTAGCTTCAGATATACATCAGATAAATATATGAGTGAGAGGGGTTGGATTTGAGTGAGACTTTGCATTTGAGTTAAGGTTATGAGAGATTATTTTTGAGTTAAGCGAATATTTTTTAGTGGGTTTGGGTTTCAGAAGGACTTGCCAAATATGGCCAGTAGGCCTACTGCAGTGTGCCTCCTTATGTAACAAAAGTAACTGGCAATAAAGTGAGATACTTTTCTTACTTAAAAATATCTCTGACGAGGAGAAAAATAAAACAAAAGAAACAACAAAAACATTTATTTTCTACTTATAAAATATGACAATAAAATTTAATAAATTATAATAAATAATAAAAATAACATTAATAAAAATAAATTAATGAAGCAAGTGGAGTGACAGGTGTAGGTAAGGTTAGCAGGTGTGTTGCAAGTTGTTACAGTTGTAGGTAAGGTCAGCAGGTGTGTTGCAAGTTGTTACAGATGTAGGTAAGGTCAGCAGGTGTGTTGCAAGGTGTTACAGGTGTAGGTAAGGTCGGCAGGTGTGTTGCAAGTTGTTACAGGTGTAGGTAAGGTCAGCAGGTGTGTTGCAAGGTATTACAGGTGTAGGTAAAGTCAGCAGGTGTGTTGCAAGTTGTTACAGGTGTAGGTAAGGTCAGCAGGTGTTGCAAGGTGTTACAGGTGTAGGTAAGGTCAGCAGGTGTGTTCAAGCTGTTACAGATGTAGGTAAGGTCAGCAGGTGTGTTGCAAGCTGCTACAGGTGTAGGTAAGGTCAGCAGGTGTGTTGCAAGGTGTTACAAGTGTAGGTAAGCTCAGCGGGTATGTTGCAAGTTGTTACAGGTGTAGGTAAGGTCAGCAGGTGTTTTGCAAGGTGTTACAGGTGTAGGTAAGGTCAGGTGTGTTGCAAGGTGTTACAGGTGTAGGTAAGGTCAGGTGTGTTGCAAGGTGTTACAGGAGTAGGTAAGGTCAGGTGTGTTGTAAGGTGTTACAGGTGTAGGTAAGGTCAGCAGGTGTTTTGCAAGGTGTTACAGGTGTAGGTAACGTCAGGTGTGTTGCAAGATGTTGCAAGTGTAGATAAGGTTAGGTGTGTTGCAAAGTGTTACAGGTGTAGGTAAGGTCAGCAGGTGTGTTGCAAGATGTTATAGATGTAAGGTCAGCAGGTGTGTTGCAAGGTGTTACAGGTGTAGGTAAGGTCAGCAGGTGTGTTGCAAGGTGTTACAGGTGTAGGTAAGGTCAGCAGGTGTGCTGCAAGGTGTTACAAGTGTAGGTAAGGTCAGCAGGTGTGTTGAAAGGTGTTACAGGTGTAGGTAATGTCAGGAGGTGTGTTGCAAGATGTTGCAGGTGTAGATAAGGTCAGGTGTGTTGCAAGGTGTTACAGGTGTAGGTAAGGTCAGCAGGTGTGTTGAAAGGTGTTACAGGTGTAGGTAACGTCAGGAGGTGTGTTGCAAGATGTTGCAGGTGTAGGTAAGGTCAGGTGTGTTGCAATGTGTAGGTAAGGTCAGCAGGTGTGTTGCAAGTTGTTACAGGTGTAGGTAAGGTCAGCAGGTGTTGCAAGGTGTTACAGGTGTAGGTAAGGTCAGCAGATGTGTTGCAAGCTGTTACAGGTGTAGGTAAGGTCAGCAGGTGTGTTGCAAGCTGTTACAGGTTTAGGTAAGGTCAGCAGGTGTGTTGCAAGGTGTTACAAGTGTAGGTAAGCTCAGCGGGTATGTTGCAAGTTGTTACAGGTGTAGGTAAGGTCAGCAGGTGTGTTGCAAGGTGTTACAGGTGTAGGTAAGGTCAGCAGGTGTTTTGCAAGGTGTTACAGGTGTAGGTAAGGTCAGGTGTGTTGCAAGGTGTTACAGGTGTAGGTAAGGTCAGGTGTGTTGCATGGTGTTACAGGTGTAGGTAAGGTCAGGTGTGTCGTAAGGTGTTACAGGTGTAGGTAAGGTCAGCAGGTGTTTTGCAAGGTGTTACAGGTGTAGGTAAGGTCAGGTGTGTTGCAAAGTGTTACAGGTGTAGGTAACGTCAGGTGTGTTGCAAGATGTTGCAAGTGTAGATAAGGTCAGGTGTGTTGCAAGGTGTTACAGGTGTAGGTAAGGTCAGCAGGTGTGTTGCAAGATGTTATAGATGTAAGGTCAGCAGGTGTGTTGCAAGGTGTTACAGGTGTAGGTGTGGTCAGCAGGTGTGTTGCAAAGTCAGCAGGTGTGTTGAAAGGTGTTACAGGTGTAGGTAACGTCAGGAGGTGTGTTGCAAGATGTTGCAGGTGTAGATAAGGTCAGGTGTGTTGCAAGGTGTTACAGGTGTAGGTAAGGTCAGCAGGTGTGTTGCAAGATGTTATAGATGTAAGGTCAGCAGGTGTGTTGCAAGGTGTTACAGGTGTAGGTGTGGTCAGCAGGTGTGTTGCAAGGTCAGCAGGTGTGTTGAAAGGTGTTACAGGTGTAGGTAACGTCAGGAGGTGTGTTGCAAGATGTTGCAGGTGTAGATAAGGTCAGGTGTGTTGCAAGGTGTTACAGGTGTAGGTAAGGTCAGCAGGTGTGTTGAAAGGTGTTACAGGTGTAGGTAACGTCAGGAGGTGTGTTGCAAGATGTTGCAGGTGTAGGTAAGGTCAGGTGTGTTGCAATGTGTAGGTAAGGTCAGCAGGTGTGTTGCAAGGTGATACAGGTGCAGGTAAGATCAGCAGGGGTGTTGCAAGACTTATTGAGTTACAGGTGTAGGTAAGGTCAGGTGTGTTGCAAGACTTGATGTGTTACAGCTGTAGGTAAGGTCAGCAGGTGTGTTGCATCTCTGATAATCAGAGGATTATAAATATTTTATTCTATTTCTGCATTTTTAGATCTGTCACCCTGTCTGCCTGTCTGTCTGTCTCTCTTCCCCATCAAGCTGTCTGCTTGTCGTATGATCTACCTGCCTATCTCATTTATCAACAGCAGCTGGACCACCAGCAGCAGCTGGACGAGCCGAGGGCCAGCAGCTGCAAGTTCAGTAACGTATCAGCTTTAGGAGCAGCAGCGACACACGGTCAAGCAGCTGAAGACCACAGCGCTGTTGATATATTAATGTTCGTGTCGTGATGTGTCTCTTGTTTCTCTCTTTTGTTTCTGAATCTCAAAGAGAAGGTTCTGGCCTCCTCGCTGTGGTTCTTAGAGTCACTCTGCTCTCCACTGTGGTTCTTAGAGTCACTCTGCTCTCCACTGTGGTTCTTAGAGTCACTCTGCTCTCCACTGTGGTTCTTAGTCACTCTGCTCTCCACTGTGGTTCTTAGAGTCACTCTGCTCTCCACTGTGGTTCTTAGAGTCACTCTGCTCTCCACTGTGGTTCCTAGTCACTCTGCTCACTACTGTGGTTCCTAGTCCCTCTGCTCACTACTGTGGTTCCTAGTCACTCTGCTCATTACTGTGGTTCCTAGAGTCACTCTGCTCTCCACTGTGGTTCCTAGAGTCAATCTGCTCTCCACTGTGGTTCCTAGAGTCACTCTGCTCTCCACTGTGGTTCCTAGTCTTGTCACGCTGCTCCCCACTGTGGTTCCTAGTCTTGTCACGCTGCTCCCCACTGTGGTTCCTAGTCTTGTCACGCTGCTCCCCACTCTGGTTCCTAGTCTTGTCACGCTGCTCCCCACTGTGGTTCCTAGTCTTGTCACGCTGCTCCCCACTCTGATTCCTAGTCTTGTCACGCTGCTCCCCACTGTGGTTCCTAGTCTTGTCACGCTGCTCCCCACTGTGGTTCCTAGTCTTGTCACGCTGCTCCCCACTGTGGTTCCTAGTCTTGTCACGCTGCTCCCCACTGTGGTTCCTAGTCTTGTCACGCTGCTCCCCACTCTGGTTCCTAGTCTTGTCACGCTGCTTCCCACTGTGGTTCCTAGAATCATCGCTGTCATCCTTAAAAGCCTGGTACACAAGCCTATGTGGCTTTAAGCTTTCTCCTACAGTGCTCTCATCCCTGTAATTTTCATCACCAACCAAACTGCTGTCTGCTTGTTCAGTCTGTGTCGGAGTGTTGGCGTGGGTGAGGTGTTCTGCCTGCGTCTGCTGCTTCGGGAGTTCTGCTTCTGCTGCAATGTTATACGAAATTAATTCCTTCACCTTTGTCTGCTCACTCTGCGTGGCAAAGTGGACTTCCTCTGGTCTAGCTTCCTTATTTTCCCACTCTGGCTTCTGGATGCGGACCTTGGGGTAGACCTCACCGTAGGTAGGTTCTTCTTTACCAGCAGAGACAGTGCCAGACAAGACGGCAGTAGCCACCTCTGGGTTCACTGGGGCCAGAGGGTCAAACAAGACGCCAGTAGCAACGTCTGGAGCAGCGGGGACGACAGCGAAGGTAGCAATGTCTGATCTCGCAGGGAGGAAGGTGTCGGGCAGGATGGCAATAGAGAAATCTAGTTTAGTGGGGAGGAAAGTGTCGGGCAGGATGGCTGTGCCGAAGTCTAGTTCAGTAGGGAGGACAGTGTCAGGCAAGATGGCAAAAGCATAGTCCAGTACAGAGGGGGCAGTACTGTTGTTTGCAACAACGGGGACATCAGTGTCAGAAACTACTGCCTCTGTTGTTTCAACGGGCGCAACAGTTTCAGGAACTGCTGCCTCTGTTGTTTCCTCTCGTTCAACAGGAACTTCTGCCTCTGTTGTTTCCTCTCGTTCAACAGAAGCTACTGCCTCTGTTGTTTCCTCTCGTTCAACAGGAACTTCTGCCTCTGTTGTTTCTTCTCGTTCATCAGGAACTATTGCCTCTGTTGTTTCCTCTCGTTCAACAGGAACTGCCTCTGTTGTTTCCTCTCGTTCAACAGAAGCTACTGCCTCTGTTGTTTCCTCTCGTTCAACAGGAACTTCTGCCTCTGTTGTTTCCTCTCGTTCAACAGGAACTTCTGAGTCTGTTGTTTCCTCTCGTTCAACAGGAACTGCCTCTGTTGTTTCCTCTCGTTCAACAGGAACTTCTGCCTCTGTTGTTTCCTCTCGTTCAACAGGAACTTCTGCCTCTGTTGTTTCCTCTCGTTCAACAGGAACTTCTAACTCTGTTGTTTCCTCTCGTTCAACAGGAAGTGCCTCTGTTGTTTCATCTCGTTCAACAGGAACTGCTACCTCTGTTGTTTCCTCTCGTTCAACAGGAACTACTGCGTCTGTTGTTTCCTCTCGTTCAACAGGAAGTGCCTCTGTTGTTTCTTCTCGTTCAACAGGAACTGCCTCTGTTGTTTCCTCTAGTTCAACAGGAACTGCCTCTGTTGTTTCCTCTCGTTCAACAGGAACTTCTGCCTCTGTTGTTTCCTCTCGTTCGACAGGAACTGCCTCTGTTGTTTCCTTCGTTCAACAGGAACTGCCTCTGATGTTTCCTCTCGTTCGACAGGAACTGCCTCTGTTGTTTCCTCTCGTTCAACAGGAACTGCCTCTGTTGTTTCCTCTCGTTCAACAGGAATTGCCTCTGTTGTTTCCTCTCGTTGAACAGGAACTGCCTCTGTTGTTTCCTCTCGTTCAACAGGAGCTGCCTCTGTTGTTTCCTCTCGTTCAACAAGAACTGCCTCTGTTGTTTCATCTCGTTCAACAGGAACTGCCTCTGTTGTTTCCTCTCGTTCAACAGGAACTGCCTCTGTTGTTTCCTCCCTGGTTGAATTTGTTGCTGCAGTCTGCTCATTTCCGCTGCCTCGTAAACTAGAGTCAACAATGTGGTTTCCCAAGTACTTTATGGCCAGCCATGCATCATTGATCTGCCGTGAGGAATTAAGATTCATTAGAAAAGATTAAAATTATGTTAAAATCCGTATGGGGTTAATGCTTTCCTATAGGTAAAGGAGGGTTTTGTGTGTGAGGGGATTTAGCATCCAGCAGGCGTATGCGAGAGTGATAGGAGTAGAGACAAGTGGGTTTTGTGAAATGATGTGTTGTTGGAGAATGAGCAAGGTAACATTTATGGAGGGATTCAGGGCAACCAGTTAGCCAGACTTGAGTCCTAGAGGTGGGAAGTACAGTGTCTGCACTGTGAAGGAGGGGTGGAGTGGGAAGTACAGTGTCTGCACTGTGAAGGAGGGGTGGAGATACTGACGTTTGGAGGGGCATGTGTGTGAAAATAATAGCAATAATAATAATAATAATAATTTTGTAGGTTTAAATCTTATCAACCAAACGAGGATCATTAAGGTTGTATATAACCTGTACACCACCAGTCAAGAAAGCTTTAAATCCCTGGAAGTTGGACTAAAGTATACTCTTAGCATATATATATATATATATACAAACACCTTTCGGTGTATATATCCAATAATAATGATAATAATAAATCACAGAAAAGGTGGGGCTCAAACCCATGGCAGTAGTCCTAAAACACAGACCAGTAGTTAACACACTGGTCTGTGAGTTTTAGGATTCACTTGCCATGGGTTTCATTCCTACCCTTTGAGTGATTTATGTACAATCGTATTATTGCGATTTCGTGAGTCATGATGACAATAACTAAAAGAATCAGGTGTTAGGAAAAGTTACATGAATTATTACAGAAGAGATAAAGAAAGATGCGAGTAATTAAGGGAAATAATAAGAAGGAATGTGTGAACACCAGCAGACCCTCTAGTGTGGTTCATCATAAGAGGTCAAGACACATGTTCAACAGGTGGGTATCTTTACTGCTGAAACGTTTCGCCCACACAGTTGGCTTCTTCAGTCATATACAGAGAGAGCAGATGGAGTAGTGAAATAAAGATGATGTAATCAATCCACCAACTTGGGAGAAAAAGTATTATATACAGTTTCTAACATCATAAGAATAGAGAAGCACTCAAGTACACTTACTAGTCTGTGTTAAGCAGTTTCTCAACATTAAACTTTCCTTGAATCACAAGTCTAACATCGACAAGTTGTTGACAATGGCTCATGTACGACACCTGGGTGTCTATATCGAGAGACGATTCAACGGCGCAAGATGTTTTATCACTCTAATACAGACTAAGTAAGTTTATTCAGGTATACACAAATACAGTTACATAGATTATCATACATAGCAGCATATGTGTAGAGAACCTAAGATAACCCAAAAAAAAGTCAGAGTGACTTATTTCCATTGGGGTCCTTTTAATACCTTATTATTATACTATAAAGGAGATAATATCATATTATCATACTACAAAGGATATAGTATACTGCAGGACTCCAGTTCCAGTGTTATTACATTAACTATATCTTGTGTGTCTTTACCTGACACTAACAGAGCACTGTCATCCACATATATTAGGAGTTTGCACTTGACACTGATGGACATGTCATTTACATAACATAGAAATAATAAGGGACCCAGAATACTACCTTGGAGAACTCCACATGCTATCGGCAGTGGTTCTGATTCTGTTTTGTTGATTTTGACAATTTGTTTCCTGTTGTTAAGATAGAACTTAAACCAGTCTATGGAACCTATGCCGATAGCTTGAAGTTTCTTACATAATATATTTTGGTTGACAGTATCAAAGGCCTTTTGCAAGACTAAGGTTACCATTCCTATGAGGTTCCCTATCGACATTTCAGTTCTCATGTAATCCATCAGATTAATTAGGGAGGTGTCGGTTGAGTAAGATCTCCTAAAGCCTGATTGGTAACTATGAAGAATGTTGTTGTCATTAAGATATTTAACTACTTGACAGTACACCGCCCTCTCTAGAATTTTGGATATCAGACCTACTATTTTTCTTGAAGATATGAGTAACTCTGGCCTCCTTGAACCCCTCTGGTACTGTATTAGTGGTGATGGACAAATTTATTATATGAGCAATGGGAATTTTCAATTGACGGAGGCTTTTTCTATTGGAGCCTGTGGAAGTAGTAGTGAAAAGCAGAGGTTGTAAGAAAGGTCACATGTGGGCAGGGCATACCTGTGGTACAGGCAGGGCATCTCTCAATACACATACCCACGTGTTGCTCATGCGTCTTTTTCGCCAACCTGTTAATGCTGTACATTTAATCAAATTATATTTGTCTGGCAGCAGCATCATGGACTCTTGATATAGAGAATATCTTTTGTTTTATTCTTACTGTATACTAAGATACGAGTTTCCAGAAATTTTCATTATCTTGTTGAAACTGTTCTGCAAGATCTGTGTGCAACTTTAATACGAGAGAAAGGGAAAAAGAGAGAGAAGAGAGAGAGAGAGAGAGAGAGAGAGAGAGAGAGAGAGAGAGAGAGAGAGAGAGAGAGAGAGAGAGAGAGAGAGGGAAGAAATCACCTTAGGTTAGGTTGGGTTGTCTTCTGTCACTAAAAAATAACAAATTATAATTAAGGTGCCTTCACCAGTCTCCCATTTGACTATTTTTACACCAACAGAATAATGTCTGTCACTAAGAGGACGGGCTTAAGTGAGATGGGAAGGAGTTGGGTGTGGCAGAGACACTCACCGTGGGTCTTATCAGTTCCTTGGGTAGGATGAACCCAGCTGCCCCGGTGTCTCTGAGTTCCAGTGTGTACACCAGGGGTATATCTCCCACACCAGCAGCGTAGTCGTCTGACGCCCCTGAGGCTGGATCTGTGGACAGACGGGTACCAGGTCCCTTTAGTTATGCCTCCTGGCTCCTCTCTCTTTGTGCCATTAATTTTGCTAATTACATTAATGTTTCTGGATTTGTTAGTTATGTAAATAAATATATTCCAGGGTCTTTTACTACATTTTTTCTCAAAATATACATTAAAAAAATTATCAACATATACAAATTTTTAACAACATTTACATTAATTTTTTTATTAACATATCCATTATTTTTTATCAATTGAATTCTAAATATGTGTACTCACAGAGGAGTTCTCCAGGACTGCCCACCATGTAGGTGACCTGCTCTCCAGCCAGGATAGCCTCAGCCATGCCAGTACCCACCGTACCCTTGGAATGACACAAAACAGGTAACAGCTGATCGATTTACGTACATGAAACTTGTTAGCTAATTGTACCCCTTGGGTGAATTTCTCTGGTATGCGAGTACAAGACCCAGTTGGATAGTCACCTAGGTAATGTCCTCACAATACAAGTGAATTATTTGATAAAAGAAACAGTGTAACCTATTGTTATGGGGGGTTGCAAGACCCACTAGCAGAACCCTAGCAGTGCTTGGGTAAATACCTATGTTGCAGGAAATGACCCTATTATTTGTAATAGTTATATTTAACTGTTGGGACACAGGAGGCTTGATTCTGGCTCAAGAACTAAAGGTGTATTTTATTATTAAGAATAAAAAGGTGGTAGTGTAATGAAAGAAAACCAAGAGTATTAAGGCATTAGTTGAGAATTACTGCGCATGGCGATGTTTTGTTATCAATACCTGTGGGTGTTGGGAGGCCATTGCTTGCCTCCCTCCCACTCTTGGAAGCCATGCTGGGAGTAGCACTCCTCTGGGCAAGATGTGAGTTGCCTAGCAGGTAAGACCTATGTCACAGACTAGATGTTAACACAATAGTGTTCCCAAGGTTGCTACAAACCTGGGGCCCAGGTTTGTAGAGTGGCTCACAACGCTATGCTAGAAGATTGTGTATTACTTGTTGTTAATGTTGTATGGGATGGCCCAGACCAGTGTCATATGTACATTCTGTAAATACTTATCCAGGGAATATATAGCTATTTTTGTAAACAAGTAGTTTGACTTTAACCTATTGTGAAAAGGATCTTAAAGCAACGTAACACTTACCCAGTCATGAAGGACTGGTTACTGTTTTGTAGTGGCTCTGATGAGTGAATACATTCTACTGTGAACAGGAAAAATGCTAGACAAAACGAGCGTTTAAAATCTAACTGAACTTAACATATATATTTATATATGATAAATTAGACACAAGTGCAACACTTGGGAATCTTCATTGAGGAAACGTTTATCTACATCCTGTCAGACACAGCAACATCTTGGGATCTTAATACAGGGAATTCTTCACTTGCCAAACGTTTAGGCATCACCTACCTCCGCATCTGGATCTGTCAGGTGTGACACCACCTACGACTGCTGCACCTCACCTGTCTACACTATATAAGCCACTTCTTCCAGCATATGCTGTGTTCTTTTCAGGGTTGATGGACTGATTACATTGACTCCAGGCTGAGGGACTGATTACCTCAAACTCCTTCTGTTCTCCACCATTGTTCTTTGTGTAGGACTGATGAAGCCACTGTGTGGCAAACGTTTCCTCAATACAGATACCTAAGTGTTGGATATGTGTGTAATTCATCAACGTCTCGGTTCTCTGAACCATTCATCTAGATATATAATGTATATATATGGTTAACAGTTCGCAAATGGGCGAAATTATTCACAAACATTATCTCTCAGCGCACAGCAGGATTCGAACCTGCACACACTGCATCAAAGTACGTAGTACCTACACCACTCGGCCAGATCTGGCAGAGTGGGGTAAATATTACGTACAGTTACTGTACGTAGGGACTCCAGTCACTTTCACAAGAGGAATTGTACTAAGTACAGTTATTAACTGTACATTAACTGTACTAAGTACAGTTACTCCTGTGATAGTGGAGTCACATCACTGGAGTAACTAGGAAATATAAAGATAACTCACTAATCTTCCAGCATTGCTCCTGATGACTGATGCCGTGTAGCCCCAGGGATGTAGAATATACTGACCAAACGAGTGTATAGTGACGTAGGCCTGTAACAACAATGTATGGTGACGTAGGTCTGTAACAACAATGTATGGTGACGTAGGACTGTAACAACAATATATGGTGACGTAGGCCTGTAACAACAATGTATGGTGACGTAGGCCTGTAACAACAATGTATGGTGACGTAGGTCTGTAACAACAATGTATGGTGACGTAGGCCTGTAACAACAATGTATGGTGACGTTGGTCTGTAACACAACAATGTATGGTGACGTAGGCTTGTAAGAACACTAAGTTATTACTCTCTAGATATTCTCTGTTTTCATTCTTCACTAAACTCTGTCTGATCTCATTTCTTCCTGGACCTTCACCTCTCTCTCTCTCTCTCTCCCCCTCCCTTCCTCTCTCTCTCCCTCCCTTCCTCTCTCTCTCTCTCTCTCCCTCCCTTCCTCTCTCTCTCTCCCTCCCTTCCTCTCTCTCCCTCCCTTCCTCTCTCTCTCTCTCTCCCTCCCTTCCTCTCTCTCTCTCCTCCCTTCCTCTCTCTCTCTCTCTCCCTCCCTTCCTCTCTCTCTCTCTCCCTCCCTTCCTCTCTCTCTCTCTCCCTCCCTTCCTCTATCTCTCTCTCCCTCCCTTCCTCTCTCTCTTTCTCCCTCCTTTCCTCTCTCTCTCTCTCCCTCCTTCCTCTCTCTCTCTCTCTCTCTCCCTCCCTTCCTCTCTCTCATTTAAACTTCCTCAGATTCACTCTCTCTCTTTCTCGTAAATTAAAAACCATCAAATACGAGCAATATTTCTCTTGTAATAATTTATTATTATTATTATTATAAGCAGTAATCATTAATACAAATAATTCAAATATTTAATAATACTTTTAAAACTAGAACCAAGAAATAATAATAACAGTAATCACATTTATCATCATTTTCTGAATTAGTAATATATATATATATATATATATATATATATATATATATATATATATATATATATATATATATATATATATATATATATATATATATATATCAAAACAATATAAACACATTGGCCGTCTCCCACCGACGTAGGGTGACAAAAAACGAAGAAACACTCTCACTCTCACTCATTCCATTACTACAGTTCAGACGCCCCTCCAAATTGTAATATCTCCATCAAACACTGTACTTCGTACCTCCAGGACTCATGTCCGGCTAACTGGTTCCCTGAATCCCTTCATGTTACTTTGCTCACACTCCAACAGAATGTCAGGTCATAAAAATAAAAACACCTGCTTTCACTCATTCCTAACTCACTCACACATATTTGCTGAATGTCCAAGCCCCTCGCATACAAAACCTCCAACATTCCCTAAGACGACCCCTAATTCGCCTTCCTTACACCGCACACTTATACACCCTCCAAGTCATCTTAATTTGCTTCCATCATTTCTAAATGACCAAACCACCTCAACAACCCCTCCTCAGCCCTCTGAATAATACTTTCACAACCCCAGAATCTTCTAATCTCCAGAATACGAATTCTCTGCTTATTATTTACACCACACATTGCCCTCTTTCACGGCATTTCCACCGACCTGGGTACGATGTTTCTCCTTAAGTAGGGTGTCCCGTAGGGTTCTGGCCTCGGGTTCACTGAAGGCTTCAGGTCCCATGTAGATGGTGGAGCATGGACGACCACTTGCTCCTACCTCTGTGAGGTTATAAGAGTGGAGAGTATAGCAGGAGGCGGTGGAAGGTGCAGGGGCAGGCACAACATGAGGCAGGGGGCAGGCACAGCATAAGGCAGGGTCAGGCACAGCATGAGGCAGGAGCAGGCACAGCATGGGACAGGGGCAGGTACAGCATGGGAAAGGGTCAGGCACAGCATGTTACAGAGGCAGGCACAGCATGTGACAGGGACAGGCACAGCATGGGAAAGGGGCAGGTACAGCATGGGACAGGGACAGGCACAGCATGGGACAGGAACAGGCACAGCATGGGACAGGGACAGGCACAGCATGGGAGAGGGACAGGCACAGCATGGGACATGGGACAGGCACAGCATGGGACAGGGACAGGCACAGTATGGGACAGGGACAGGCACAGCATGGGACAGGGGCAGGCACAGGCACATCATGGGACAGGGACAGCATGGGTCAGGGACAGGCACAGCATGGGACAAAGTCAGGCACAGCATGGGACAGGGGCAGGCACAGCATGGGACAGGGACAGCATGGGTCAGGGACAGGCACAGCATGGGACAGGCACAGCATGGTACAGGGACAGCATACAACAGGGGCAGGCACAGCATGGAACAGGGGCAGGCACAGCATGGGACAGGGGCAGGCACAGCATGGGACAGGAACAGGCACAGCATGGGATAGGGACAGACACAGCATGGGTCAGGGACAGGCGAAATAACAAAATTGAATATTTGTTAAGGGATCTCAAAAACTTTTTAAATTACAAATTACAAATGTGTGTGTGTGTGTGTGTGTGTGTGTGTGTGTGTGTGTGTCTGTACTCACCTAGTTGTGGTTGCAGTGGTCGAGTCATAGCTCCTGGTTATGTGTGTGTGTGTGTGTGTGTGTGTGTGTGTGTGTGTGTGTGTGTGTGTGTGTGTGTGTGTGTGTGTGTGTGTGTGTGTACTCACCTAATTGTGGTTGCAGGGGTCGAGACTCAGCTCCTGTATGTGTGTGTGTGTCTGTCTATCTGTGTGTGTGTCTGTCTATCTGTGTGTGTGTCTGTCTATCTGTCTGTCTGTCTGTCTGTCTGTGCTCACCTAGTTGTGCTCACCTAGTTGTGGTTGCAGGGGTCGATTCATAGCTCCTGGCCCCGCCTCTTCAATAGCCGCTACTGGGTCACTTTCCCTGCTTCATGAGCTTTATCATACCTCTTCTTAAAGCTATGTATGGATCCTGCCTCCACTACATCGCTTCCCAAACTATTCCACTTCCCGACCACTCTGTGACTGAAGAAATACTTCCTAACATCTCTGTGATTCATCTGAGTCTTTAACTTCCAACTGTGTCCCCTTGTTGCTGTGGCCCATCTCTGGAACATTTTGTCTTTGTCCACCTTGTCAATTCCTCTCAGTATCTTATATGTCGTTATCATGTCCCCCCTATCTCTCCTGTCCTCCGTGTGTGTGTGTACTCACCTAATTGTGGTTGCAGGGGTCGAGACTCGGCTCTTGTGTGTGTGTGTGTGTGTGTGTGTGTGTGTGTGTGTGTGTGAGTGTGTGTGTCTGTGTGTGTCTGTGTGTGTATGTGTCTGTGTGTGTATGTGTCTGTGTGTGTATGTGTGTGTGTGTGTGTATGTGTGTGTGTATGTGTGTGTGTATGTGTGTGTGTATGTGTGTGTGTATGTGTGTGTGTACTCACCTAATTGTACTCACCTAATTGTGGTTGCAGGGGTCGAGACTCAGCTCCTGGCCCCCGCCTCTTCACTGACCGCTACTGGGTCCCTTCTCTCCCTGCTCCATGAACTTTATCATACCTCGTCTTAAAGCTATGTATGGTTCCTGCCTCCACTACATCACTTGCTAGACTATTCCACTTCCTGACTACTCTATGGCTGAAGAAATACTTCCTAACATCCTTTTGACTCATCTGAGTCTTCAGCTTCCAATTGTGACCCCATGTTTATGTGTCCCCTCTCTGGAACATCCTGTCACTATCTACCTTGTCAATTCCCCGCAGTATTTTGTATGTTGTTATCATGTCTCCTCTAACCCTCCTGTCCTCCAGTGTTGTCAGGCCGATTTCCCTTAACCTTTCGTCTTAGGACATTCCCCTTAACTCTGGAACTAACCTTGTCGCAAACCTTTGCACTTTCTCTAATTTCTTGACGTGCTTGACCAGGTATAGGTTCCAAACTGGTGCTGCATACTCTAGTATGGGCCTGACGTACACGGTGTACAGTGTCTTGAACTGCTGCCGCAGTTATCTGGTTGATGTGTGCTTCCGGAGACGTGCTTGGAGGTTTGCAGTCTTTGTCCACCTAGCCTGTACTCTGTCTGCAGTCTTCTTTGCCCTTCCCCGATCTTCATGACTTTGCATTTAGCGGGGTTAAATTCGAGAAGACAGTTGCTGGACCAGGTGTCCAGCATGTCCAGATCTCTTTGAAGTCCTGCCTGATCCTCATCTGATTTAATTCTCCTCATTAGTTTCACATCATCTGCGAACAGAGACACTTCTGAGTCTATCCCGTCCGTCATGTGATTCACATATACCAAGAATAGCACTGGTCCTAGGACTGACCCCTGCGGGACCCCGCTCGTCACAGGCGCCCACTGTGATACCTCATCACGCACCATGACCCTTTATTGCCTCCCTGTCAGGTATTCTCTGATCCATTGCAGTGCCCTTCTTGTTATACGCGCCTGATCCTCCAGCTTCTGCACTAATCTCATATGAGGAACTGTGTCGAAGGCCTTCATGCAGTCCAAGAAAATGCAATCAACCCACCCCTCTCTTTCGTGTCTTACCTCTGTTACTTTGTCATAGAACTCCAGAAGGTTTGTGACACAGGATTTGCCTTCCATGAATCCGTGCTGGTTGTCGTTTATAATCTTGTTCCGTTCCAGGTGCTCCACCACTCTCCTCCTGATGATTTTCTCCATGACTTTGCACACTATACACGTAAGTGACACTGGTCTATAGTTTAGTGCCTATTTTCTGTCTCCTTTCTTAAAAATGGGAACTACAGTTGCCTTCTTCCATACCTCAGTAGCTGCCCAGTTTCAAGGGATGTGTTGAATATTGTGGTTAGTGGCACACACAGCATCTCTGCTCCCTCTCTAAGGACCCACGGGGAGATGTTGTCCGGTCCGATCGCCTTTGTAGTATCAAGGTCCCTGAGCAATTTCTTCACCTCCTCCTCAGTTGTGTGTATGTCATCCAACACTTGGTATATTCCTTGTTGGTTTCCCGCTCTGTCCTGTCTACCCAGGTTCCTTCCTGTCTCCACTGTAAATACTTCCTTAAATCTAGTGTTGAGCTCCTCACATACCTCTTGGTTGTTCCTTGTGAGTTCCCCACCTTCTTTCCTCAGCCTGATCACCTGGTCTTTGACTGTTGTCTTCCTCCTAATGTGGCTATATAGCAGTTTCGGGTCAGACTTGACTTTCGATGCTATGTCATTTTCATACTGTCGCTGGGCCTCCCTCTTTGTCTGTGCATACTCGTTTCTAGCTCTACGACTAATCTCTTTATTTTCTTGGGTCCTTCGCCTTCTGTACTTTTTCCATGATCTAGCACACTGAGTCTTTGCCTCCCTGCACCTTTGGGTAAACCAAGGGCTCGTCCTGGACTTCCCATATATTCTGTTTCCCTTGGGAACAAACTTTTCCTCTATTTCATTGCACTTTGTTGTTACGTAATCATCATTTTATTTACTGACTTTCCTTCCATGTCTCTCCCACTGAACCTCCTGCAGGAAGTTCCTCATACCCGTGTAGTCCCCTCTTTTAAAGTTTGGCTTGTCCCTTTCAACTCCTGTTTCCCTCTCCACTTGTAACTCTACTATGTACTCAAAGCTCAGAACCATATGGTCACTGGCTCCCAGGGGCCTCTCATGTGTGATGTTCTAAATGTCTGAGCTGCTGAGGGTGAACACAAGGTCCAGCCTTGCTGGTTCGTCCTCTCCTCTCTCTCTCTGGTAGTGTCCCTAACATGTTGGTGCATCAGGTTTTCCAGTACCACATCCATCATCTTGGCTCTCCATGTTTCTGGACCCCCATGTACTCACCTAATTGTGGTTGCAGGGGTCGAGACTCAGCTCCTGCCCCGCCTCTTCGCTGTCCGCTACTGGGTCTCTGCTCTCCCTGCTCCATGGGCTTTATCATACCTTGTCTTAAAACTATGTATGGTTCCCGCCTCCACTATATCGTTCGCTAGACTATTCCACTTCCTAACTACTCTATGGCTAAAGAATTGCTTCCTAACATCCCTCTGACTCATCTGAGTCTTCAGCTTCCAGTTGTGTCCCCTTGTTTCTGTGTTCCCTCTCTGGAACATCCTGTCACTATCTACCTTTTCGATTCCCCGCAGTATTTTGTATGTCGTTATCATGTCTCCTCTAACCCTTCTGTCCTCCAGTGTTGTTAGTCCTATTTCCCTCAACCTTTCTTCATAGGGCAGTCCCCTGAGTTGTGGAACTAACCTTGTCGCAAACCTTTGCACTTTCTCTAATTTTTTGACATGCTTGACCAGGTGTGGGTTCCAGACTGGTGCTGCATACTCTAGTATGGGCCTGACGTACACGGTGTACAGTGTCTTGAACGATTCTTTGTTAAGGTAACGGAAAGCTAATCTTAGGTTTGCCAGTCGCCCATATGCTGCCGCGGTTATCTGGTTGATGTGTGTTTCCGGAGACGTGCTTGGTGTTATACTCACCCCAAGGTCTTTCTCCTTTGCCGAGGTTTGTAGCCTTTGTCCACCTAGCCTGTACTCTGTCAGCGGTCTTCTTTGCCCTTCTCCGATCTTCATGACTTTGCATTTGGTGGGATTGAATTCGAGAAGCCAGTTGCTAGACCAGATGTCAAGCTTGTCCAGGTCTGTTTGAAGTCCTGCTTGGTCCTCTTCCGATGTGATTCTCCTCATTAATTTCACATCATCTGCGAACAGAGACACTTCTGAGTCTATCCCGTCCGTCATGTCATTCACATATACCAAGAATAACCCTGGTCCTAGGACTGACCCCTGCGGTACACCGCTCGTCACAGGCGCCCACTGTGATACCTCATCACGCACCATGACTCGTTGTTGTCTCCCTGTGAGTTATTCCCTGATCCATTCCAGTGCCCTTCCTGTTATACACGCTTGGTCTTCCAACTTCTTTACTAATCTCATATGAGGAACTGTGTCGAAGGCCTTCCTGCAGTCCAGGAAAATGCAATCAACCCACCCTTCTCTCTCTTGCCTTACCTCTGTTACTTTATCATAGAACTCCAGGAGGTTTGTTACACAGGATTTGCCTTCCCTGAATCCGTGATGTCTGGCGTTGATTATCCTGTTCAGTTCCAGATGCTCCACCATTCTTTTCCTGATGATTTTTTCCAACACTTTGCACACTATACACGTAAGTGACACCGGTCTATAGTTTAGTGCCTCTTTTCTGTCTCCTTTTTTAAAGATGGGGACTACATTGTGTGTGTGTGTGTGTGTGTGTGTGTGTGTGTGTGTGTGTGTGTCTGTGTCTGTGTGTCTGTGTGTCTGTGTGTCTGTGTCTGTGTGTGTATGTGTGTGTGTGTGAATGTGTGTGTGGGTGTATGTGTGTGTATCTGTGTGTGTGTACACTCACCTATTTGTGGTTGCAGGGGTCGAGACTCAGCTCCTGGCCCCGCCTCTTCACTGACCGCTACTAGGTCCTCTCTCTGCTCCATGAGCTTTATCATACCTAGTCTTAAAGCTATGTATGGTTCCTGCCTCCACTACATCACTTTCCAGACTATTCTACTTCCTGACAACTCTATGACTGAAGAAATACTTCCTAACATCCCTTTGACTCATCTGAGTCTTCAACTTCCAATTGTGACCCCTTGTTTCTGTGTCCCATCTCTGGAACATCCTCTCTTTGTTCATCTTGTCAATTCCTCGCACTATTTTATATGTCGTTATAATGTCTCCCCTAACCCTCCTGTCCCCCAGTGTCGTCAGGCCCATTTCCCTTAACCTTTCTTCGTAGGACATTACCCTTAGCTCTGGAACTAGCCTTGTTGCAAACCTTTGCACTTTCTCTAATTTCTTGAGGTGCTTGACCAGGTGTGGGTTCCAAATTGGTACTGCATACTCCAATATGGGCCTGACGTACACGGTGTACAGAGTCTTGAACGATTCCTTACTGAGGTATCGGAATGCTATTCTTAGGTTTGCAAGGCGCCCATATTCTGCAGCAGTTATCTGGTTGATGTGCGCCTCAGGAGATGTGCTTAGTATTATACTTACCCCAAGTTCCTTTTTCTTGAGTGAGGTTTGCAGTCTGCAGTCTTCTTTGCCCTTCCCCGATCTTCATGACTTTGCATTTGGCGGGGTTAAATTCGAGGAGCCAGTTGCTGGACCAGGCTTCCATCCTGTCCAGGTCTCTTGGTAGCCCTGCCTGATCCTCATCCTATTTAATTCTCCTTATTAACTTCACATCATCTGCAAACAGGGACACTTCTGAGTCTATCCCTTCCGTCATGTCATTCACATATTCCAAAAACAGCACTGGTCCTAGGACTGACCCCTGTGGAACCCCGCTCGTCACAGGCGCCCACTCTGACACCTCGTCACGTACCATGACTCGTTGTTGCCTCCCTGTCAGATATTCTCTGATCCATTGCAGTGCCTTTCCTGTTATGCGTGCCTGATCCTCTTTTGCACTAACTTCTTGTGAGGAACTGTGTCGAAGGCCTTCTTGCAGTCCTCTCTCTCGTGAATTACTTACGTTACCTTGTCATAAAACTCAAGTAGGTTTGTCACACAGGTTTTCGCTTCCCTGAAACCGTGCTGGTTGTCGTTTATAAGCTTGTTCCTTTCTAGGTGCTCCACCACTCTCTTCCTGTGTGTGTGTGTGTGTCTAAATGTATATCTAGATTTGAGTATCTATTTTCTAGCTACTGCAACAGGCTGTTGTTTCCTCTCTGGAGACATCATGTCTGTGCAATGTAACCTACGTTCATATGATCGCTGCGTATTGTACCAGATTCCTACAAATAAAGAGACCTTGGTGTTGGAAATATGTCATCAAGATACCCAGGTGTTGCACATGTGTCATCAAGATACCCAGGTGCTACACATGTGTCATCAAGATACCCAGGTGCTACACATGTGTCATCAAGATACCCAGGTGCTACACATGTGTCATCAAGATACCCAGGTGCTACACATGTGTCATCAAGATACCCAGGTGCTACACATGTGTCATCAAGATACCTAGGTGCTACACATGTGTCTAATTCCTCATCTTGTCAGTACTGTATACACTTATTGTAGTGAAATTTGTCTGCATATATGTGTCTGTCCTTATACTCGTGTCTGTCCTTATACTCGTGTCTGTCCTTATACCCGTGTCTGTCCTTATACCCGTGTCTGTCCATATATATACCCGTGTCTGTCCTAACACATACTCATGTCGCTGTCCTAATATATACCTGTCTTTGTCCTAATACTCGTACCTTTGGCCTAATATATACTCTTTGTCTAGACTTGTGACTTTCTCCATATCTATGTTTGTGTCTTGCTTTATTCCTTTATCTTGTCTATGTCTTTACGTAATTATCCATAATTTTACCTGTTCGTCTTGCCACATTTAATTCTTTGTCTTAGTACATGTATATATCTGTATTTCTTTTCTTATTTATGCCTGTACTGTTGTACATATTAATATCTGTTTCTCTATAAGCATCTATATCCTCTGTTTTTATTTCTTCAGATGGAAAGCAGCTGGAAGTGACAGACAAGATTGAATACTGTTACAATCAACGTAATGAATTAGACACATGTCTAACTCATCGTCTTGTCGGTGTTGAATACCATTGATATGCAACAATCAACATAACACACAGACTATACTTCAGAGTCTAGTGGAGCTGACCGAGCCTTCCTCTCACCTCCCCAGTGGAAGTCGAAGTTCCTGTTAAGGTCCACTCCATAGCACCGTGCTGACTGTGTCCTGGCTCGGTTCTTTCTCCAAAGGCGGTCCTGGCGAGTAAAATTAGTTGTTAATTGGGCAAAAAGGACACTCAAAATATAAATACAGAGAGACAGACCCCCTTCCCACCACACACAAATTTTTTAGCAGCTGGAGACAGACCATAGACCGAAAAAAAATATTAATCAAGTGAGGCAAAACAATGAACACACGCTGAGTCAGGAGGCGAAAAAAAGGCAGAAATAGTAATAATAAAAGTGAGGAAGACAAACCTGATAAGTGCAGAGGTATTATGGTGTTTGTATTAAATAACGAGGAGAACCAGAAAAGAAGATATGAAGGAGCAACAAAAAAAATTACGATTTGATGGGGTAGAGTTATAAGAGAATCCCTATATGTATTTTAATGTTGGGATCATGCAGAGGGGAAGATAAGTACACTCTGAGTTCTGTTTACTACGACACAAACATGAGGATTGATGAGTAGAAAATGAAATCTGAGAAAATCTCGCAACTTCAACTCACTTGATGTCAAAGAAGATCGGATGAAGGAAGAACAAAATCTGAGAGAAGTGTGAAAGAAGAAGGAGAAAGCAGTAGAGGAATAGAACTGGAAATAGATCACTTACCTCAGGAGGAGTGAGCCAACCCTGGAAAAACAGTTCAGCAAATAACCCAAAACTACAGAGATTCCGTGACCAGTAACATCATAAGTGAAATAAAACAGTTGACTTGGAAAAAAATAAGATCTTGAATACTAAGAGTGTCGTACTCTTATATAAGAGCTTGAATACTAAGAGTGTCGTACTCTTATATAAGAGCTTGAATACTAAGAGTGTCGCACTCTTATGTAGATAGAATCATTAACTAAACCAAAGTCATGAAAGGAAATGTAGGACGAGAAAACTATAATAACGGGGAAGTAGTTATGGAGACAAAACCTTCAGGAATAAAAACAACTGCAATATTCTCAGATGGGTGTCAAATGATAAGAAAAATAAGAGTATAACACAGGAATAGGAGTAGCACCGATTGTCAGAAGACACAATAAACTTGAATTAGGAAACTTGGACAAAGGAGGATTTTAAGGATTATACAGCAGATATTGTAATGTCTGAAGAGTCTAAAATAATAATAATAATGTCAGTGATACATAATTCAGCACCAACCAAGTGAAGGATAAGGCAGAAGTATAATCAGAATAAGAGAACAACGAGTCACACAATGGAAACAGTGGCAGAGAAAGCAAATACAAGCAAAGTTTAACTTCTGGTCTTTAGCAATTTCAACTATAAGAAGACTGACTGGGAGAACTGGGATGTACAAGGAGGAACACAAACATAGAGAAGAAAACTTATAGAAGCTGCAGTATAGAATTTTCTGATCCAACACTGAAGGAAACAAGGAGTATAGGAGGGGGAGATGATCCAACACTGAAGTAAACAAGTAGTATAGGAGGGGGAGATAATCCAACACTGAAGTAAACAAGTAGTATAGAAGGGGGAGATAATCCAACACTGAAGTAAACAAGTAGTATAGGAGGGGGAGATGATCCAACACTGAAGTAAACAAGGAGTATAGGAGGGGGAGATGATCCAACACTGAAGTAAACAAGGAGTATAGGAGGGGGAGATGATCCAACACTGAAGTAAACAAGGAGTATAGAGGGAGATGATCCAACACTGAAGAAACAAGGGTATAGGAGGGGAGATGATCCAACACTGAAGTAAACAAGGAGTATAGGAGGGAGATGATCCAACACTGAAGTAAACAAGGAGTATAGGAGGGAGATGATCCAACACTGAAGAAACAAGGAGTATAGGAGGGAGATGATCCAACACTGAAGTAAACAAGTAGTATAGGAGGGGGAGATGATCCAACACTGAAGTAAACAAGAGTATAGGAGGGGAGATGATCCAACACTGAAGTAAAGAAGTAGTATAGGAGGGGAGATGATCTAACACTGAAGTAAACAAGGAGTATAGGAGGGAGATGATCCAACACTGAAGGAAACAAGTATAGGAGGGAGATGATCCAACACTGAAGGAAACAAGTATAGGAGGGAGATGATCCAACACTGAAGGAAACAAGTATAGGAGGGGAGATGATCCAACACTGAAGGAAACAAGTATAGGAGGGGATATGATCCAACACTGAAGGAAACATGTATAGAGGGAAGATGATCCAACACTGAAGGAAACAAGTATAGGAGGGAGATGATCCAACACTGAAGGAAACAAGTATAGGAGGGGAAGATGATCCAACACTGAAGGAAACAAGTATAGGAGGGGAAGATGATCCAACACTGAAGGAAACAAGTATAGGAGGGGAAGATGATCCAACACTGAAGGAAACAAGTATAGGAGGGGAAGATGATCCAACACTGAAGGAAACAAGTATAGGAGGGAGATGATCCAACACTGAAGAAACAAGTATAGGAGGGGAGATGATCCAACAAGAAAAAAGGATGAAGATAGAGGAAGATTTGATCGTTATTACAATTCGTCAAAAATGTTTTTTAGTTTATAGAAATGTCCAAACTGATTAATGTAACTTGGAGTTTATCATTATATGATGATACCACAAGACTGGAAGACGAACCACAAGACTGGAAGGACGATATCCCAAGACGTGGTAAGATGATACCACAAGACGTGGTAAGATGATACCCACAACTGGTAAGACGATACCACAAGACGTGGTAAGATGATACCCACAAGACGGGAAGATGATCCCCAAAACTGAAGGAATACCAATAGACGTGGTAGATGATACCCACAAGACGTGTAAGATGATACCACGACGTGGTAAGATTATACCAATAGAGGGTAAGATCGATCCCAAGACGTGGAAGACGATACCCACAAGACGTGGAAGACGATACCACAAGACTGGTAAGACGATACCCACAAGACGGGTAAGACGATACCAAAACTGGTAAGACGATACACAGACGTGGTAAGACGATAACAAACACGTGGAAGACGATACCCACAAGATGGAAGATGATCCAAGACTGGTAAGACGATACCACAAAAGTGGTAAGACGATCCAACACTGAAGACGATACCACAAGACGTGGTGACGATACCACAAGACGTTGTAAGACGATACCAAAGACGGAGTTGACGATACTACAAACGTGAAGACGATACCAAAGACATGGTAAGATGATACCCACAAGACGTGGTAGATGATACCTCACAAGACGTAAGAGATACCCACAAGACGTGGTAAGACGATACCACAAGACTGGTAAGATGATACCCACAAGACGTGGTAGATGATACCCACAAGACGTGGTAAGACGATACCACAATACATGGTAAGATGATACCCACAAGACGTGGTAAGACGATACCCACAAGACGTGGTAAGACGATACCCACAAGACGTGGTAAGATGATACCCACAAGACGTGGTAAGATGATACCCACAAGACATGGTAAGACGATACCCACAAGACATGGTAAGATGATACCCACAAGACGTGGTAAGACGATACCCACAAGACATGGTAAGATGATACCCACAAGACGTGGTAAGATGATACCCACAAGACATGGTAAGATGATACCCACAAGACGTGGTAAGATGATACCCACAAGACGTCGTAAGACGATACCCACAAGACATGGTAAGACGATACCCACAAGACGTGGTAAGATGATACCCACAAGACGTAGTAAGATGATACCCACAAGACGTGGTAAGATGATACCCACAAGACGTGGTAAGACGGTACCTCACAAGACGTGGTAAGATGATACCCACAAGACGTGGTAAGACGATACCTCACAAGACGTGGTAAGACGATACCCACAAGACGTGGTAAGACGATACCCACAAGACATGGTAAGACGATACCCACAAGACGTGGTAAGATGATACCCACAAGACATGGTAAGATGATACCCACAAGACGTGGTAAGATGATACCCACAAGACATGGTAAGATGATACCCACAAGACGTGGTAAGAGATACCCACAAGACTGGTAAGAGATACCCACAAGACATGGTAAGATGATACCCACAAGACGTGGTAAGACGATACCACAGACATGGTAAGATGATACCCACAAGACGTGGTAAGATGATACCCACAAGACGTGGTAAGATGATACCCACAAGACGTGGTAAGAGATACCCACAAGACGTGGTAAGATGATACCCACAAGACTGGTAAGACGTACCTCACAAGACGTGGTAAGATGATACCCACAAGACGTGGTAAGACTGTACCCACAAGACGTGGTAAGATGATACCCACAAGACGTGGTAAGAGATACCCACAAGACGTGGTAAGACGGTACCTCACAAGACATGGTAAGATGATACCCACAAGACGTGGTAAGACGGTACCTCACAAGACGTGGTAAGATGATACCCACAAGACGTGGTAAGATGATACCCACAAGACGTGGTAAGACGATACCTACAAGACGTGGTAAGATGATACCCACAAGACATGGTAAGACGGTACCCACAAGACGTGGTAAGACGATACCCACAAGACGTGGTAAGACGGTACCTCACAAGACGTGGTAAGATGATACCCACAAGACGTGGTAAGATGATACCCACAAGACGTGGTAAGATGATACCCACAAGACGTGGTAAGACGGATACCCACAAGACATGGTAAGATGATACCACAAGACGTGGTAAGACGGTACCCACAGACGTGGTAAGACGGTACCCACAAGACGTGGTAAGATGATACCCACAAGACGTGGTAAGATGATACCTCAAAGACGTGTAAGATGATACCCACAAGACGTGGTAAGATGATACCCACAAGACGTGGTAAGATGATACCTCACAAGACGTGGTAAGATGATACCCACAAGACGTGGTAAGATGATACCCACAAGACGTGGTAAGATGATACCCACAAGACGTGGTAAGACGATACCCACAAGACGTGGTAAGATGATACCCACAAGACATGGTAAGACGGTACCTCACAAGACGTGGTAAGATGATACCTCACAAGACGTGGTAAGATGATACCCACAAGACGTGGTAAGACGGTACCCACAAAACGTGGGTATCGTGGGTATACGTTTCACCAGGTGTGTCTTCTATAGTAATAATGTAGAGACAACTACAGAACAGACTTAAAACAGCTGAAATAAACAGTAAAACGGAGGTGAAATAAATAAAACAGAGATGTAATAAACAGTAAAACAGTGGCAGGTGAAATAAACAGTATAACAGAGATAGGTGAAATAAACAGTATAACAGAGATAGGTGAAATAAACAGTATAACAGAGATAGGTGAAATAAACAGTATAACAGAGATAGGTGAAATAAACAGAATAACAGTGATAGGTGAAATAAACAGTATAACAGAGATAGGTGAAATAAACAGTATAACAGAGATAGGTGAAATAAACAGTATAACAGAGATAGGTGAAATAAACAGTATAACAGTGATAGATGAAATAAACAGTATAACAGAGATAGGTGAAATAAACAGTATAACAGTGATAGGTGAAATAAACAGTATAACAGAGATAGGTGAAATAAACAGAATAACAGAGATAGGTGAAATAAACAGAATAACAGAGATAGGTGAAATAAACAGAATAACAGAGATAGGTGAAATAAACAGTATAACAGAGATAGGTGAAATAAACAGAATAACAGAGATAGGTGAAATAAACAGAATAACAGAGATAGGTGAAATAAACAGTATAACAGAGATAGGTGAAATAAACAGAATAACAGAGATAGGTAAAATAAACAGAATAACAGAGATAGGTGAAATAAACAGTATAACAGAGATAGGTGAAATAAACAGAATAACAGAGATAGGTGAAATAAACAGAATAACAGAGATAGGTGAAATAAACAGAATAACAGTGATAGGTGAAATAAACAGTATAACAGAGATAGGTGAAATAAACAGAATAACAGAGATAGGTGAAATTAACAGAATAACAGAGATAGGTGAAATAAACAGAATAACAGAGATAGGTGAAATAAACAGTATAACAGAGATAGGTGAAATAAACAGAATAACAGAGATAGGTAAAATAAACAGAATAACAGAGATAGGTGAAATAAACAGTATAACAGAGATAGGTGAAATAAACAGTATAACAGAGATAGGTGAAATAAACAGTATAACAGTGATAGGTAAAATAAACAGTATAACAGAGATAGGTGAAATAAACAGTATAACAGAGATAGGTGAAATAAACAGAATAACAGAGATAGGTGAAATAAACAGTATAACAGAGATAGGTGAAATAAACAGTATAACAGAGATAGGTGAAATAAACAGTATAACAGTGATAGGTAAAATAAACAGTATAACAGAGATAGGTGAAATAAACAGTATAACAGAGATAGGTGAAATAAACAGTATAACAGAGATAGGTGAAATAAACAGAATAACAAAGATAGGTGAAATAAACAGTATAACAGAGATAGGTGAAATAAACAGAATAACAGAGATAGGTGAAATAAACAGTATAACAGAGATAGGTGAAATAAACAGTATAACTGAGATAGGTGAAATAAACAGTATAACAGTGATAGGTAAAATAAACAGTATAACAGAGATAGGTGAAATAAACAGTATAACAGAGATAGGTGAAATAAACAGTATAACAGAGATAGGTAAAATAAACAGTATAACAGAGATAGGTGAAATAAACAGTATAACAGCAAGTTGGTAGTTTAGGTACATTGGTGTCACCTGTTATAGTGGGTAACAATTGGAGTTACTGACGCTGCCCCGACTACCGTGTACATGATGTCTGTTGTGAGGGAGACTTTAAGTATTTCTGTCAGCGTAAGTCACACTCGTGATGACTTACCATCAACCCAACTTACGAGTCCCCGGGTCTTTCTGTGGTGTTTACATTTGTTAAGATCAATATTGAGATCAATGTTGTCACCTATTGTTTTCTTGAAGAATATTAATGACCATAATACAGAAATTTTACACACACACACACACACACACAACACACACACACACACACACACACACACACACACAAACACACACACACACACACCCAAAGGTGCAGGGAGGCAAAGACTCAGAGTGTCAGAGAATGGAAAAGGTACAGAAGGCAAAGAACCCAAGTAAACAAAGAGATTAGTAGAAGAGCTAGAAATGAGTATGCCAAGTACGGAGGAGGCCCAAAACAGAAGAAAAGACATAGCATCGAAAGTTAAGTCCGACCTGAAACTGATGTGACAGTCACATCAGAAGGAAGACAACAGTTAAAGACCAGGTGATAAGGCTGAGGAGAGAAGATGGGAACTCACAAGTAACGATCAAGAGGTATGTAAGGAGCTCAACTTTAGGTTTAAGGGAAGTATTCACAGTGGAGGAAGGAAGGCAGCTGGGTAGACAGGACGGTGCGTCACCAACAAGGGATGTATCAAGTGCTAGGGGGGATACACACAACTGAGGAGGAGGTGAAGAAGTTACTCAGTGACCTTGATACTCAAAGGCGATGGTCCGGACAAATCTCCCGTGGGTTCTTCGGGAAGGAGCTGAGGTACTGAGTGTGCCACTTACCATAATATTCAACACATCCTTGAAAATGGGCAGATACCTGAGGTATGGAAGAAGGCCAACGTAGTCCCCATCTTTAAAAAGGAGCCAGAAAAGAGGCACTAAACTATAGACCGTGTCACTTACATGTATAGTGTGCAAAGTCCTGAGAAAATCATCAGGAAAAGAATGGGGGAGCACCTGAGCTGAACAGGATAATAAACACCAGACAGCACGGATTCCGGGAAGGCAAACCTGTGTAACAAACTCCAGAGTTCTATGATAAAGTAACAGAGGTAAGGCAAGAGAGAGAAGGGTGGATTGATTGCATTTTCCTGGACTGCAGGAAGGCCTTGACACAGTTCTTCACATGAGATTAGTAAAGAAGTTGGAAGAACAAGTATGTATAACAGGAAGGGCATTGAATGGATCAGGAATACCTCACAGGAGGCAACAACGGGTCATGGTGCGGATGAGGTATCACAGTGGCGCCTGTGGCGAGCGGCGTACCGCAGGGTCAGTCCTAGGACCAGTGTTATTCTTGGTATATGTAAATGACATGACGGATGGGATAGACTCAGAAGTGTCTCGTAGGCAGATGATGGAAATTAATGAGGAGAATCACATCGGAAGAGGACCAAGCAGGACTCAAACAGACCTGGACAAGCTTGACATCTGGTCTAGCAACTGGCTTCGAATTCAATCCCACCAAATGCAAAGTCATGAAGATCGGAGAAGGGCAAAGAAGACCGCTGACAGAGTACAGACTAGGCGGACAAAGGCTACAAACCTCGGCAAAGGAGAAAGACCTTGGGGTGAGTATAACGCAAGCACGTCTCCGGAGGCACACATCAACCAGATAACTGGCAGCATATGGGCGATTGGCAAACCTAAGATTAGCATTCCGTTACCTTAACAAGGAATCGTTCAAGACACTGTACACCGTGTACGTCCGGCCCATACTAGAATATGCAGCACCAGTCTGGAACCCACACCTGGTCAAGCACGTAAAGAAACTAGAGAAAGTGCAAAGGTTTGCGACAAGGTTAGTTCCACAACTCAGGGTCTGTCCTATCAAGAAAGGTTGAGGGAAATAGGACTAACAACACTGGAGGAAAGAAGGTCAGAGGAGACATGATAACGACATACAAAATACTGCGGGAATCGACAAGGTAGACAGGGACAGGATGTTCCAGAGAGGGAACACAGAAACAAGGGGACACAACTGGAAGCTGAAGACTCAGATGAGTCAAAGGGATGTTAGGAATCATTTCTTCAGCCACAGAGTAGTCAGGAAGTGGAATAGTCAGAGAAAGATATAGTGGAGGCAGGAACCATACATAGTTTTAAGACGAGGTATGATAAACCCTCATGGAGCAGGGAGAGCAGAGACCCAGTAGCGGACAGCGAAGAGGCGGGGCCAGGAGCTGAGTCTCGACCCCTGCAACCACAATTAGGTGAGTACAATTAGGTGAGTACAATTAGGTGAGTACAATTAGGTGAGTACACACACTTCACTTTGTGTGTATTTCTTCAGTCACAGAGTTGTCAGGAAGTGGAATAGTCTGGGAAGTGATGTAGTTGAGGCAGGATCCATACATAGCTTTAAGGAGAGGTATGATAAAGCTCATGGAGTTGGTAGAGTGACCGAGTAGCGGCCAGTGAAGAGGCGGTGCCATTAGTGTGACTCGACCCCTGAACCCACAAGTAAGTGAGTACAAACACACTTATGTACGACAGGGCTCTTGGAGCAGGGGATAGTGGACCTAGTAGGAATTAGCGAAGAGGCGGGACCAGGAGCTAAGACTCGACCCATGCAACCACAAATAGGTGAGTACAAACAAGTTACTAATACCCAG
Organism: Cherax destructor; assembly: GCA_009830355.1. Taxonomy (NCBI): domain Eukaryota; kingdom Metazoa; phylum Arthropoda; class Malacostraca; order Decapoda; family Parastacidae; genus Cherax; species Cherax destructor. The sequence continues at coordinate 1,932 of WNWK01018198.1, read as the reverse complement.
GTACCTACTTAATGCTAGGTGAACAGAGACAGCAGGTGTCTTTTAATACTATGTGTGGCTATTTAATGCCCCAAATCGGACCGAAACGTCGTCAAATATTTTAGTCTCCCATGCGCGTGTTGTGCAGTGAATTATGCTAAGATAATGTGAATACAGAATAAAGAGAATGTATACACGCAATACAACAGAATGTATACACGCAATACAACGTCTGGATAGATTTCAGGAATAGTCTGAAAAATTATTACTAGAATGTAACCCAAGCAAAATGAAAGTTGTGAAAATGGAAGATGGGGCAAATAAGGACAAAAATGAGTAGCAGCAGAGAAGGAAGAGTATGATAATACAAACCCTGAAATAAAAGAGACCTGAGAATAACCACTACCTCAAAATTCTTATCTAACGTAGTATATAAGAAGAGAATAACATCAGCATCACAGACTATGTTTGTAAATATTAAGTGTGGCTTCAAGAAACCTTGTTAAACACTCGTTAAAACAGCATAAACCTCATACATGTGACGCAGTGTAGGCAGAGCTAGTGCATAAACCACACCTACTAACACAAAAATTAAATCCTGATAGAATACAAACAAGTGGATAAAGACTGTTATATAAGATGAGAGAAATAAGCTGTGAAGAAAGAACATAATAGATCTTACGTCACCGGAGGTACCATAAACAAATAGGATATGATTACGACATACAAAATACTTACGGATTAACAGAGGGTACAAAGGAAAAAAATAACAGTTGGAAAAAAAGAGAGAATGAAAGTGACTGATAGAAAGTCAAATGGGATATCAGTAAACAGATTTTCTTTTCAGCTTGAGAGAAAGATTAATTAATGAAGGTTAACTCTGTGTATGGGAGACTTAACCAAAACATATTCGACTGCGACTAAAGGTCAGTTGGTCGTGGGTTAAACGGCGGGACCCAGAGCTGGAGCACAAAACTCCTAAAATCAAGTAGGTAATTTCTAGTACACACATGTATCAGTACCACACGCACGCACACGTCACTGCCACACACGCACACACAAGTCACTACCACACACGCACACACGTCACTACCACACACGCACACACACCACCACACACGCACACGCTCTATGCGTGCCATAAATCTTTGAATCTGTTCCAGCTCTGATGTATCTCCTGCTCTGAATGGAACTGTCAGAAGTAAACAATATTCTACGCGAAACACGAGCGAGTGCCAGTGCAAACACACACACATCACTACCATACACATACACACACACACACAAATCACTACCACACAAATCACTACCACACACACATCACTACCACACATGCACATCACTACCACACACACGCAAATCACTACCACACACACATCACTACAACACACACATCACTACAACACACACACTTCACTGCAACACACAAACATCACTACCACACACATACACACATCACTTACAGGGTTAGGGGACACATGATAACGACATATATTGCGGCCTCCTACCTCACATGAGTTAGGTAGTTATCCTGCCGGCCGGCAGTTACGGGATTACGTCATCAAACCCAATGTGGATTGCTGAGCCAGCTTGACTGGTAGTGTGTTCACCAGTCTCTCACAGACAACATCTGCTGGTGACATAGGCTTTACTGAATTCACCAGACTACAACTGCTGGTGACTAGCCTGTTCACCCCTTTGTGAGAGTCCACTGAGTTTTGACGGCCTCAGAGTTGCTGTTGGCCTCACTCAGTATTCATATGACACCCGCTGGACTTTGTTCCTGCTGCTTGACACACACCTTGGACACGCAAGTGTCGTGTGAAGACACAGAGAAGCGAGTGTCGTGAGAAGACACAGAGCCGTGAGTGTCGTAAGAAGCCACAGAGCCGTGAGTGTCCTGTGAAGACACAGAGCCAGTGAGTGTCGTGTGAAGACACAGAGCCGTGAGTG
>WNWK01018197.1:0-40565 GCA_009830355.1 Cherax destructor | reverse complement strand
AGTTGTCACAACTGCCTTTTTTGTCGATGACTTTTTTGGAAGATCTATAAGGGGAATTACAAAGGTTGATGAAGGAATTATGGAAGATGCTTAGAAGAAAAAGATTAAAAGTGAATTAAAAAAATAGCAACGTGATGAGAGCAACAAAGGTAAGGCAATCAAACTTTGACACACGATTAAGGGGGAACGAGATTGAAGGGGGGAATGCATCAAGATATTTTGGAGTGGACGTGTCAGCGGGTTTTCTATAAAAGATTCAGTGAACCATAAAATAGAGAAAGGGAAAAAATGATAGGTAAAAAGGGGAATTTATGTATGAAGGCAAAAAAAAAAAAACCCCCAGATTATAGAGGTGCCACCACTGTTATGTTAGTGCCAGGCTGGGGGTTTTAAAATTTTTGCAGTGAAGACGGGGGGGGTTAAAATTTTTGGCAGAGGAGGGTTTTTTTTAAAATTGAAAATTTAGAGAGAATGTAGCACAAAAAAATGAAAATTAAAAAATTCGGTTGGAAAAAAGGAGTGGGGTTTGGGGTCTGAAGGGGCTGGAGGAGAGGAAATAAGGTCATGAGCATCCAGCGAGCGTGCAAAAAGTGTGTAAGGTCATGAGAAAAGACTAAGTGAGTTGAAAATTTTCGCGTTGTCTTGGAGTATGGAAGAACAAATTATGAAGTAACTCAAGGAAACGGTTGGCCCCGTTTTTAAAACAAACCCCTTTGTATTTCGTTGTTGTATTTCGGATGGTCATTTTTGTGTAGCCTTTTGCTTCTGAAAAACATATTAAAGGAATGACGGTGAAGGTGATTCCTTTTTTTTTCCCGCCGACCTTGGGGGGAGAGGCCCCGGTGTAGAAAAAACAATATAATAGAAGTAGCGTTTCAGTAAATATTACGAACCTAAAATTTATATGGTACAATTTTCATTTAATTTTGCACCAAAACTAGCTTAGCAGCCTAACCTAATTTTTGGACCAAATATATGGAATAAGATTTAGCTTAATCCTATCGCCTGTTTAAGATTAACCTAAATTTAATGAATATTATATCAGTTAAAAAAAATTAATTTCGTAATCTCTTAGGGTTTTTTAAATACTAAAGAACGGTTTTATTTCTACCTCTTTGTCTTATTAATTAATTCCATATACGACAGGTTTTAAGGTTAGTCTTTCTTTTTTTAAAACCCCAGTTACAGTATTACACACTTTATTAGGGGGAAAAACGTACACTTTGGTTGTAAATAGGGGTTTTGTATTTTTTTTTCTTCCACATATTTTTTTTTGGGTAAGCAACTTAGTAACCGTTTTCACTGTGTCGATTTTATTTCCTGAAACTGTTGCTAAACTGTAAATCTTTGCTTTTATATGTGCAAGAATATAATAAAAAAAGGGTGACCCTGTCTTGGTCTTTTCCTAGTGATCTTCAAGGTACGGAATTTCACCGACTTCGAAAATTGGGGTTTTTTCTTCTTTGTTCATGATAAGCCGCTGTTCATGATAAGCCGCTGTTCATGATAAGCTGCCGTTCATGATAAAATGCTGTTCACAGAAAAAAACTTCTGTTCTCAGAGAAGAATGCGGGGTTTTAGACTAATCTGTTTTGAGAAAAATTTGGTTTTTTTTTTTTCGGAGCATTTACCGACTGGAATCAATAAATCAACATTTTTTATGAACCTAAACCTGAAAAAAAGTTCGAGTGATCTGATTTAGTTAAATCAGGGGGAAAGGGGTTTTTAGACATCAACCATCCATGATAGTGAAGTGCCGTTTTAGTGCCGCTCTAGTGCCGCTCTAGTGCCGCTCAAAAACCCTCTAGTCCCCCCTCATGCAAAGACACTTGGAGAGCAAGTCTTATTTCTAAAATGTTTCACTTACAAGTGAAATGGAAAACATTGTCCTATTGAAAGTTATTAGTATTTTTTTTTCTGCTATGAATGTCGGAATCTCTTTGCCTTTCTAACCATATTGCAATGTTGCTAATCTTTGCAAGTCGTCCAAAAGGAATTATATCCATTAGCATTGTCTTCGTCAGTAACGCAGGTTTCTTTTCCTTAGTGGTTTTTCTTGTGATGGTGAAGCCAGTGCTGAGGTTTTCAGTGAATTATTTTCATTATTGAATGCACTGGGAATGTATCAAGTGGCAGTGTTGTCTCTGGTATTCTTTGGATGATATTGTAACCTGTTATCCCACCAGATGTCAAATATCTTCCCACCAGGTGTGAGTAACGTTCCCACCAGGTATCAAGTATCGTTCCCACCAGGTGTCAAGTATCGTTCCCACCAGGTGTAAGTATCGTTCCCACCAGGTGTCGAGTAACGTTCCCACCAGGTATCAAGTATCGTTCCCACCAGGTATCAAGTATCGTTCCCACCAGGTCTCAATCGTTCCCACCAGGTATCAAGTATCGTTCCCACCAGGTATCAAGTATCGTTCCCAACAGGTGTCAGTATCGTTCCTACCAGGTTCAGTATTTTCCCCCACCAGGTATCAAGTATCGTTCCCTCCCAGGTGTCGAGAATCTTTCCCACCAGGTTCAAGTATCTTTCCCACCAGGTGTCGAGAATCTTTCCCACCAGGTGTCGAGAATCTTTCCCACCAGGTGTCGAGGACGTTCCCATCAGGTATCAAGTATCGTTTCCACCAGGTGTCAGTATCGTTCCCACCAGGTGTCAGTATCGTTCCCACCAGGTGTCGAGTATCGTTCCCACCAGGTGTCGAGTACGTTCCCACCAGGTGTCGAGTATAAAAAACACGTTCTCCTTTAATCCACCATTTTTACTCAAACTGAGGGGACGCCCCGATTTTTAAAATGTCTCGGCCAGACAAACACCATCATGAAAGCAGCGCCGCAGTGTAATTAATGCAGAACACGCAGGAAGCAGCTGCTTGTAATGGGGAAGGCAGGGGGGGCGGGGATTACGTCGCTCAGATGATGAATGCCTCGGTTAATGTAGTCAAGTGAACCTGTAGACGGCACAAGATTAATGTATCCTGTATTTTCAAGTGACATGAATTTAGTCAGGTGAAGCTGAGGACAAAAAGACTAACGTATTTTAATGGGCCCCCCACGAACCTTCCTCCTTCAGTGATTTAAACACATAAGAAAGGTGTACTGCAGCAGGCCTACTGGCCCATGCTAGTGGTCCAAGTTACATCAGAAGGAACAACGATCCCGACCGTGGGTCTTAGCTAGGTGTAGATCCCGTACAAACAGAGCCTTTGGTATGATACTAGAATAAGGGGTAATTAATTAGGTATGTACTGTACACGGTGAAAAAACAGTCACATACGTTTTCGTATAAGGGTATGAGAGAACCATGAACGAATATAGTAAACAACAATCTGCTATCAGAATTATCACCCCTCATGCTGTAATACTTGTATAGGGTTTGTTTTGTAAGAAGTGAGGTGCAGTAATGTTTTATTAAGGATTTATATAAGGCAATACAAAAAAAAACAGGAAGTATATGTGGATATCTTTTTACACTGAAATAAACACAACATAAAGTGGATAATGTTTGAAATGATTTACAAGCCCTCAAATAAAAGTCAGGTTACAAGTGTTTTATATAAAGAACTCAACTTATGATTAATACCAATGATTCAAATATAAAAAGGAAGATTTTAACTATAAGATTAATTATAACAGTCCATTAATGGAACAATGAGAAAATAGATTAATTAAATTTTAAAGAGAATTACTTTTTTAATTGAACCTATTACATTAACACTTGGTGAAAATTTGTTGATCCTTATACTTCCATAGACTGCAATTGGGCACTTATGTAACGTGGGTGAGATTTTGTACCAGGACCTATCACACTCATGGGTAAATAAGACATTATGTACCCCCGATCTATTACACTCATGTAAGGTGACTACCTAATGTACCAGCGATCAAATTTGTAGTCACCAAAATGAATACGTACTATTTTGTTTTTCTACTACCATCACAGAAAAAAAGAAACCTAATGATTTTTTTAATGTCCAGAAACAAAGAAAAGAAAACGGTGCAAGACATGATAAAACCTTGACTAAGAATATAGTGGCCAGAGGAAATTTATCAAATAATCTCAGCTCTTAATGAAGTTTTCGTCTATTTAAGGTCCATACATATGACCCGTATCCATTACCCATTCAGATTTGGCGCTTCCTTTCGTATATAAAAAATAAACCTGTTTTCGAAATACAACACTAAAGTACATAGGGCCCCAAAATTTATTCATGAGAATTGAAATGGACACGCTAACAATTAACAAAATCAGCAGCCTAGACACGTCCAAATACCTAGAGAAGCTGTTAAAATTTTCTATAACATATGAACTGCCAACCCAATATTTAAAGGTTCTATAAATCAAATTGTTTTTTCACCAACAGTAACTATTTGGGAAATTAATAAAAGTAGTTAAAGTGCCAAGTAACCGGAAATTCCTTGGTGTTACTGAGAGTGGTCATCAGTTCTTAAAAACTGCCACATTAGTTTGGTTGATTGGTTGATTTGGGTTTTAAAACCTATCGACTACAACGGGGTCATTAAGGCTGCCGAACCTTTTCACCACCAGACAAGAAAACTTTACTACAAAGAGGGAAAAAGTGAACTCAGCATATATACCTGGGGAGAAATGCACTTCTCGTGCATATATCCCGTGCACAGTTTAACATTAGCTGAGGGAAATCTAACAAAAGTCGTAATCGTAGACAACAGTTTATTAACAAATCAACATATTTTAAAACAAACGTTGTCTAACAAATTTATTGATACTTGAAAATCCCCAAATCTTCCAAAGAACACAAAGGATTCGTAGATTTAATATGCCTCCACTTCCATAAGGCCATTAACAAAGTAGCACTTAGAAGAAAGGTTCTTAAACTGATTAAAAGTTTGGATCAGGCTTGGCATACCGATAATACACAACGAGTAGTGTTAAATAAGAATCATAACATCATATTAATCAAGACAGCGGTGCTGAACACATGCTTCTAGGCTAGAGACTGATTACCTATCTTCAAACTCTTCAGTCTTCCGTTTTTGTCCCAGTATTGTATTGATTAAGCCACTGATTGGCGAACGTCTACTTGATAAAGATAACTAGTTATTGCACAAGAAAATAAGCAGAGTAAATTAGCCTAAGAAGTGTTGTTTCTCAATGATCGAATCTCGGCCTAATCATTTTATTAATATATTAAAATATTCTAGTAGCTGGACTTACTGTGTATCTAAAATTGACGAGTTCGCACACAAAAGACGAAGTGGCAGAAGTGGAGGATGAGTTAGAGTAATGCATAATGATGGAAGGAACAACAGGTACAGTAACAACAGTAATGCATAATGATGGAAGGAACAACAGGTACGGTAACAGCTGTTACCCATAAGTCAATCAAACAATAAAACCAAAATGACCAGAAAAATCTGTATACGACAAGAACCAAGTTATGTACTTTCTTAGCAGAGAGATTCACATTTGCAGTGTAAATATTAATATAAAATATATGGAAACCAGACTTGCGGGAAGATGAGAATGACTCTTGGAATAGTCATTATCAACGAGCTAAAGTATTGATGAGTAATGGTCAAGTATATCGTGGTTGTAACAATTACACGTGGTTGTAACAATTATACTGTGGTTGTAACAATTATACTGTGGTTGTAACAATTATACTGTGGTTGTAACAATTATACTTAGCTGTAAAATTATACCGTGGTTGTAACAATTATACCTTAGCTGTAACAATTATACTGTGGTTGTAGCAATTATACTGTGGTTGTAGCAATTAACCGTGACTGTAACATTATACCTTAGCTGTAACAATTATACCGTGGTTGTAACAATTATACTTTACCTGTAATAATTATACCGTGGTTGTAACAATTATATCTTACTGTAACAATTATATCTTACCTGTAATAATTATACTGTGGTTGTAACAATTATACCTAGATGTAACAATATACTGTGGTTGTAACAATTACACCGTGACTGTAACACTTATACCTTAGCTGTAACAATTATACCGTGGTTGTAACAATTATACCGAGACTGTAGCACTTATACCTTAGATGTAACAGTTATACCGTCGTTTAACAATTCACTTGAAGAATTATAATCAACTGTAACACCTGTGTATCAGTATTTGATGTAAAGTCAATATTGAATTGAAAAAGCCACAGGTTGGTGAAACGTCTAAAATAAAGACACTTGGATGTTGCTATATGTCTAATAATCTGTTCGAAACTCATCAACACGAGATAAAACGACGAACAGAAACGTCGTTATAAGTTTTGAGACTCTCTGACCGCGGGTTCGAACCCCACCCGTGGTATGGTCGTTATAACTTTCCTGTTTTAAGTGCAGGTTACGTATGTGCAACGATGTGTAAATAATGTCTAGGTGCGAGCAGTAAACCCACCTGTTAGTTGGAAATTTTGAGTACAGGCGTATGAAAAAACACAATATCAACTGATTGCATACCTATCATACCTTACCATGAATATGTTGTCGAGTATTGGTCGCAAGATTACGTACAAGAGGGAAATTAGTTACAAAAAAAGGGGCAGAGGTCAACAAAACTAGAATATTGTGACGAAATCCTCAAACACTCATCTGTTCCCAGGTGAAATATAAAAGTTGAAGGGGATATCATCAGACTTTCAATGTTCTGTACAAATATAAACACACACAAACACGAAGAACTGTTCCAAGTGCAAGTGTTCCAATAATACAAAAAGTCATAAAACTACGTGGTAAGAGACGCAACACAAATATATGTAAAGTTTTTTGGCAGAGTTATAGAATTGAGAGTGTTTCGTCAGAAACTGTGAGGACTAATGGTACTCAGTACTTTAACAACCAGTTGGATAAACTAAACTAGATATAATGGAGGATCTGAGTAGATGCAGTGGAGTGGATGAACAGAAATAGTGTGGTTGAGTAGATACAGTGCTCTAGCTGAGTACATACAGTGCAGTGGTTCAGTAGATACAGTGCTCTAGCTGAGTACATACAGTGCAGTGGTTCAATAGATACATTTCTGTGGCTGGCTGTGGTCACCCATTAACGAACACCTGTTGAGTATATATCAACCATGGCACGTTTCTCGTAAATGCATAGTACTAGTAGTAGTAGCAGTGGTGGTGTTGGCAGTGGGAGTTGTAATTCACATTTTCAGTCCGGTAAGACCTTTCTTATTGAATTTCCATTCCTGTTACTTTTTTCGCAGTACGACTATATTTATCCTAAGTTTTTCGTGCCAGCAGGTTGTCTGGAGGGCGGGGAGACAGCTTACTACTGTACTCTCCTTTACTTCAACAGTCTAGGCAGAAGGGGAGGTAGTCGGATTGTAGCTAGTTCTCATCGTTTAGCCTCGGCATAGGACGTAAGATCTTTTCCTATGCACTCTTTCCACGTATACGCATGTTCTATCATATCAAGGGTTCGCCTAAGTAATGTCCAATGCAATCATGCTTGGGGTGAACTTTAGCCAATGTCAGTGGGGTTATTGGCAACCTGGTAAGGCTGGACATACGTGGACACCAAAGTGGAACAAATTGATAAGTGGTAAGGCCATGACAATATCATGACCAAGTTAGAGGCATAATAAAATTGATTGTTATATGGAAACTAAAAAACTGTGGGGCTATGTGTGTGACCAAATAGTGGTGAAGCCAGAAAAAAAGTTATTATAATCGAGCAGTGAAGAGGAACACTCAGAACAGGTGTCAGGGACACTCGCAGAACAGGTGTCAGGAAGCACTCTTAGCAGGTGTTAGAGAGAGGAAGAGTAGGGACCCAGTTATCAACATTATTGCAATATACATAGCTGTTACACCTTTTTGGGTTTTTCACCATATGAAAAGAAGCATATAATTTTTGTGATATGTGGAATATGGTTTTGAAAAATATATTACAAATTACCGTACAAAAGCATTCATTGCGTAAATCCCTGACTAACATTACTACACTATGAGCCTAATAAATCGTAAATATTTAAACTTTTCTTAATTGTAAATAAATTTATCAATATAAACAAAGACGATTAAGTGAAGTAAGCATATCCTGCCCATACTGACCGTGGGGCAGAAAGGCCAATTCCTATTTGAAAGATTGTAAATTATCTTGCATATTTTAAATGGAAGAACTCAGAATGTTAACATCGTCAATTAATGGAAAGCCTACATTTGCTGGTTTGACAACTAAATTTTCTATTATTCCAATTCAGTTTAAACGCAATTCAACAGCAACTCTTGTAACTTGTGCTTGCTGGATATAATAGTCAAACAATGCCAGATTCCATCAAGAATTACAATATATTAGGTGAATGTCGATACATTGAAAAATAATTTAATAAACTTTTAATGCCATCAACTGATCCCGTAGCTTCAGTAGAAACAAACAAGATTTAAGTTGTTCAACCATTTATTGTAAATTTATTTTATAATGTTCTCTCATTATATAATTAAGAATGTACTTTTCAAAGGATTTTTAAGTTCAGTGATTCGATCTCTGACAACCTACAGTAGCCTATTGTATATCAACATAGGTGTACGAGATATAAGTCTCAGTACGTTGGTAAGACTACGACGCAGCTCAGGGCCCACATTACTGAACATACAGGCAAATCTTTTAGATCATGTCACCTGCTAGGTAAGTCTTCGTGCTCAGCGATTATCGAACATATTCAAGATTACCCTGTGAGCGAAGTGTCCTTTAAGGTGTTAGTTAGTGCCCTTCAGAAATGGGGCTGAAAATCGTAGTTCTGCACCTACTAGCTGAAGCCTAACTTAGGCACTAATATAAGAGATTACATGCGAGCTTTTGCGTTTTAAATTAAATGATAATTTCTTTTTAAATTTAGACAAAATTTTAAATGCTTCTTTAAAAATATTCTTATTTTTACACCTTTGTGATTATGTATGTATTTTCTTCTTGTAGAATCTTATACGTTTAAAGATATATTTTTTCATTTATTTTAACAAAAATTAATATATATATATATATATATATATATATATATATATATATATATATATATATATATATATATATCGTATTGTAACCACGAACGAGTGGTATTTAACCAATAACAACACTGCGACTAGCCGGGGATCGAACCCATGTTGTTTTAGCCCGCCTCAGTGAGTGTGAAACGGAAACCTGTAATTGTTTTACATGATGGTAGGATTACTGGTGTCCTTTTTCTGTCTCATAAACACACGGGATAACAGGTATATCTTGCAACTCTTACTTACACTTAGGTCACACTACATGCACATGCACATGCATGTATATATATACACACACACACAAACATCTACGTTTTTCTTCTGTTTTCTTAATAGTTCTTCTTTTAATTCATCTATTCTCCATGGGGAAGTGGAAATAAATGTTTCCTCCGTAAGACATGCATGTCGTAGGAGGCGACTAAAATGCCGGGAGCAATGGGCTAGAAACCCCTTCTCCTGTAAAAAGAGATGAAAAAACTAGGATGTTTGAATGTGCAGGATGTAATGTGGATGATAAGAAAGAGATGATTGCTAATGTTATGAATGAAAATAAGTTGGATGTCCTAGCTCTAAGCGAAACAAAGCTGAAGGGGGTAGGGGAGTTTCAGTGGGGAGAAATAAATGGGATTAAGTCAGAAGTATCTCAGAGAGTTAGAGCTATGGAAGGGGTAGCAATAATGTTGAAGAATCAGTTATGGAAAGAGAAGAGGAAATATAAATGTATAAAATTCAAGGATTATGTGGATTAAAATATGGGTCGGATGCAAAAAGTGGGTCATAATAAGTGTGTATGCACCTGGAGAAGAGAGGAGTGTAGAGGGAGAGAGAGATTTTGGGAGATGTTAAGCGAGGGTGTAGGAACTTTTGAACCAATTGAGAGAGAAATTGTGGTAGGAGACCTAAATGCTAAAGTAGGAGACACATTTAGAGAGGGTGTGGTAGGTAAGTTTGAGGTACCAGCTGTGAATGATAATGGAGGGCCTTTGATTGAACATTGTACAGAAATGGGTTTGGTTATAGGTAATACATATTTTAAGAAATAAGGATAAATAAGTATACAAGATATGATATAGGGCGTAATGACAGTAGTTTGTTGGACTATGTACTGGTAGATAAAAGACTGTTTGGTAGACTTCAGGAAGAGGGGCCACATATACATCAGATCACTTTTTAATTGTAGCTACCTTGAGATTAAAAGGTTGATGGGATACAAGGAAAATGGAAGCAGCACATGAGAGGTGAAGGTTTATAAACTAAAGGAGGAGGCAGTTAGGATAAGATGTAAACAACAATTGGAGGATAGATGGGCTAGTGAGCTATAGGGTAGATTTAAAAATGTAGTGTTAGAGTGTTCAGCAGAAGTTTGTGGTTACAGGAAAGTGGGTGCGGGAGGGAAGAGGAGCGATTGGTGGAATGATGACGTAAAGAGAGTAGTAAGAGAGAAAAAGTTAGCATATGAGGGAGGGAGGGAGGAGTATGTAGAAAAAAAGAGAGGTTAAGAGAATGATAAAGGAATATAAAAAGAGAGCAAATGGGAGAGTGGGCGAGATGTTATCAACAAATTTTGTTGAAAATAAGAAACATTTTGGAGTGAGATTAATAAGTTGAGAAAGCCTAGGAAACGGATGGAATTGGTAGCTAAAATTAGGAGAGGAGAGTTATTAAATGGAGAGTTAGAGGTATCGGGAAGATGGAGGGAATATTATGAGGAATTGTTAAATGATGATGAAGATAGGGAAGCTGTGATTTCGTGTATAAGGCAAGGAGGAATATCATCTTCTAGGAGTGAGGAAGAGCCAGTTGTGAGTGGGGAAAGTGCGTGAGGCAGTGGGTAGAATGAAAGGGGGTAAAGCAGCTGGGATTGATGGTATAAAGATAGAAATGTTAAAAGCAGGTGGGGATTATAGTTTTGCATGCTCTCTGCCAAGGGATTGGCAGAGAGCATGCATAATTCCTTTGTGTAAAGGCAAAGGGGACAAAAGAGAGTGCAAAAATTATAGGGGAATAAGTCTGTTGAGCATCCCTGGTAAAGTGTACGGTAGAGTTATTATTGAAAGAATTAGGAGTAAAACGGAGACCAGGATAGCAGATGAACAAGGAGGCTTTAGGAAGGGTAGGGGGTGTGTAGACCAAATGTTTACAGTGAACAGTATTTAGATAAGGTTAAACAACAGTGAAGAGTTTTTACAAGGATATTGAGATAAAGGTTAGAATATGTAGGAGAGAGGGAGATCATTTATCAGATAAAGTAGGCCTTAGACAGAGATGTGTGATGTCACCATGGTTGTTCAATATATTTATAGATAGGGTTGTAAGAAAAGTGAAGGCTCGGGTATTGGCAAGATGTGTGGGGTTAAAAGATAAAGAATCTAAAACAAAGTGGGAATTGTCACAGTTGCTCTTTGCTGATGACACTGTGTTTTTGGGAGATTCTGAAGAGAAGTTGCAGAGGTTGGTGGATGAGTTTGGTAGGGTATAAGAACATAAGAAAGAAGGAACACTGCAGCAGGCCTACTGGCCCATGCGAGGCAGGTCCAAGTCTCCAACTGGCTTAAGCCAATGCCCCGACCCAGCCAGGTCAGGTTACATTCACTTAAGGAAGGAGCACGGCATCTGACCTAGTGGCACAAGCTAGTCAAGACCAACTCACACCCACCCCTCACCCACTCATATATTTATCTAGCCGACCACCTGGATTTAACCCTCCCCAGGTATACTCCAGGTAGTCAGGTCACTTCCACTTAAGGAATTAGTACGGCATCTGACCTAGTGGCACAAGCTAGTCAGGTCCAACTCACACCCACTCATGTATTTATCTAACCTATTTTTAAAACTACACAACGTCCCAGCCCCTATGACGGTACTCGGGAGTTTGTTCCACTCATCCACAACTCTATTACCAAACCAGTGCTTTCCTATATCTTTCCTGAATCTGAACTTTTCCAACTTGAAACCATTTCTGCGAGTCCTGTCTTGGCTGGATATTTTCAGCACGCTATTTACATCCCCTTTATTTATTCCTGTTTTCCATTTATACACCTCAATCATATCCTCCCTAATTCTACGCCTTTCTAGAGAGTGCAGATTCAAGGCCCTCAGTCTATCCTCATAGGGAAGATTTCTGATACATGGGATCAACTTTATCATCCTCCTCTGTACGTTTTCCAGTGCATTTATATCCATTCTGTAATACGGTGACCAGAACTGTGCAGCATAATCTAAATGAGGCCTAACCAAAGATATATAGAGTTGAAGAACAACCTGAGGACTTCTGTTATTTATACTTCTTGATATGAAGCCAAGGATTCTGTTAGCTTTATTGCGAACACTTATGCATTGTTGTCTTGGTTTCAGATTACTACTAACCAGAACTCCTAAATCCTTCTCGCAATCACAAGTATTAAGATCTACATTATTCAGTTTATATGTGGCATGGTTATTGTCCTGCCCAACATTTAGAACTTTGCATTTGTCTACATTAAACTGCATCTGCCACTTCTCCGACCACTGCATCAGTCTATTCAAATCATCCAGGAGTGCTCTAATATTAGTTCTCATTAGAAGGAATTGGACGGCCTATTTTGGTGTCATCATCAAATTTGCTTATGTTGCTATTTATTCCCTCATCTATGTCGTTTATGTAAATTGTAAACAACAGGGGCCCAAAACTGACCCCTGTGGAACACCGCTTGAGACGTGCCCTTATTCTGATTTCTCTCCATTTATGCAAACTCTCTGCCGCCTATTTGTCAACCATGCCTCTACCCAGGAAAAAATTTCTCCTCCTATTCCGTGTGCCTTAAGTTTCCTCAGTAGCCTCTGATGTGGAACTTTATCGAAAGCCTTACTGAAGTCCATATACACAATATCATATTCATTACCATGATCTACCTCCTCAAACACCTTAGTGAAAAAAGTTAGTAAATTCGTAAGACAAGAACGCCCCTTAGTAAAACCGTGTTGAGATTCCTTAATCAATTTATACTGTTCAAGATGGCTACGAATTGCCTCGGCAATTATTGATTCTATAAATTTACCAACTATGGAGGTAAGGCTTATTGGTCTATAGTTCGAAGCTAAGGACCTGTCACCTGCCTTGTAAATAGGTATTACATTTGCCCTTTTCCACTTGGCTGGCACTATGCCAGTTTGCAGTGATATATTGAAAAGATTTGCTAAAGGTTTGCTAAGTTCCTCTTTACATTCCTTTAAAACTCTTGCAAACAGTTCATCAGAGCCTGAGGATTTGTTACGTTTTAATTTCTCTATTTGCCTGAGGACCATGTCACTAGTTACCCCAATCGAGCATAGTCTATTATCTTCCTGTTCTACATAATTTATTATTTCTGGAATTCCGCTAGTATCTTCCTGAGTAAAAACTGATAGGAAGTAAGTAATGAAAATTTCACACATATCCTTATCACTGTCCGTGATCTGTCCTGAGTTACTCTTAAGTGGGCCTATCTTGTCCCTAATCTTACTTCTGTATACCTGAAAGAACCCTTTTGGGTTAGTCTTCGAATCCCTTGCGACCTTAGCCTCATAATCCCTTTTTGCTTTTCTTATTCCTTTTTTTATTTTTCTCTTTAATTGAAAATATTGATTTCTTATCTGTTCATCCCCTCTTTTGATACGCCTATATATGCCTCTCTTTTGACCAATGAGATGTTTTAATCTATTGTTCATCCATTTAGGATCATTTTTATTAGATCTAATTTCCCTACTCGGAACAAAAGTTGTCTGGGCAGCTAGAACTACGCTCTGAAAAACGTCATATTGGCAACCAAAACCACCTACCTGACCCATAGTCAGGTCATCCCAATTTAACCCACCTAGGTAATTTCTCAGCCCCATGAAGTCGGCTAAGCGAAAGTCTGGAACAGGGATTTGATTGCAATTACCTGGGTAATTCCATGATATATTAAAACTAAGTGATTTGTGATCGCTTTCCCCAAGCTCTTCATTAACCTCAAGATTATTAATTAGTGATTCTTTGTTGGCAAGAACCAAATCAAGCAAGTTGCTACCTCTAGTTGGTTCTGTCACCAACTGTTTTAAAAAACAATCCTGAACCGTATCAAGAAAGTCACTAGACTCAAGATTACCTGTCACATTGTTCCAATCAATTTGTCTAAAGTTAAAATCTCCCGTTAACACAACATTTTCATATCTAGACGCCTTATGAATTTCGTCCCATAGCAGCTTACTGCACTCCCTATCCAGGCTTGGGGGCCTGTAAATCACACCCAGAATTAATTTTTCACGACCATCGAGAAACTGTAGCCAAACAGATTCTGTGTTCGATGCTTCTAATCTTATATCTTGTCTAACACAACAATTTAAATTATCTCTGACATACATCGCCACTCCACCACCCTTCCTGTTGACCCTATCAGTGTGGAATAGTTTATATCCCTGTATGTTGAATTCAGAAGGCATTTCTCTATCTTTCAGGTTGAACCAGGTCTCTGTTATAGCAATAATATCTATATTACCTGAACTTGCAAGTAATCTTAGCTCATCTATCTTATTTCTTAGACTCCTACTATTTGTATAGTGGTGCACTGAGGAGTCTGTGAAGACAAAGAACATTTTCCTTAGAAGCAAAGCGGGGAATGTATGAGAGTATAGTTATACCAACCCTTTTATATGGGTGTGAGGCATGGGTAGTGAATGTTGGAGGCAGTGGAGATGTCTGAGGGCAATGTGTGTGTGACAAACAAACTCCTTTGTTGTTTGTTGTTTGATTTTGTGTACCGTCGTATGCCATTTTATATTTTTGCCTTTTGATATTTTCTTATTAATGCTTGATTTAATAGTGACCCCTAAGGACGAGTGTTTTGGAGTATATGTTCACTTATTATAAGTATTCATGTAGGTGAGTGAGCATCATAAGTTTGTTTAGTAAATAAAATTTTACTAAACAAAACTCAGTGTCTTCAGTGATCAGCTTCAAAATATATTTCACGTCATTTTGGTAAAGTTTCAAGAGTCAAGATCCCAATCGAAGCTGTTCTGATTTTTTATGTCCTTATTCCGGGTCATGCGTGAGGTACTGTTCGATTGATTGATACACACACACACACACACACACACACACACCCCACATACACTACACATACACCACACATACACCACACATACACACAAAACACACACACAAACACATACAACAGGCCTAGTGTATAATCGACATGTGCCTAGGACACAATGGTAACTAACACACACACACACCAAACAGGTCAAGTGCAATCGACAAGTGTCTTTGACAAATAGTAGCTAACATACACTGACACACACACTCACACACATACACACACACACTACACACACACAGGAGCTATGACTCGACTCCTGCAACCACAACTAGGTGAGTACACACACACACACCCACGCACACCCCACACACACCCCACACACACCCCACACACCCCCACACCCCCACACACCCCACACACCCCACACACCACACACACACACACACACACACACACACAGCAGGCCTAGTGTCTAATCGACATGTGCCTAGGAGAAAATGGTAACTAACACCCTCACACACACATACACATATAAAACTTGGAACTAGTGATCACGTGCTTCTGAGCTTTGAATACATAGTAAAGTTACAAGTGGAGGGTAACAGGAGTAAGATGGGAAAGCCAAACTACGAAAGGGGAACTACACAGGTATGACAAACTTCCTGCTGGAGGTTCAGTGGGAAAGATAATTGGTAGGAAAGTCAGTAAACGAAATGATGAACTACGTAACAACAAAATGGAAGGAGGCAGACGAAAAGTTTGTTCCCAAGGGCAACAGAAATAATGGGAAGACCAGAACGAGTGGTGGAGCACCTGGAACGGAACAAGATTATAAACGACAACCAGCACGGATTCATGGAAGGAAAATAATGTGTCGCAAACCTTCTAGAGTTTTATGACAAAGTAACGGAAATAAGACACGATAAAGAGGGATGGGTAGATTGCATTTACATGGACTGCAAGAAGGTTTTCGACACAGTTCCTCACTAGAGATTTGTGCAAAAGCTAGAGGATCAGGCACGTATAACAGGAAGGGCACTGCAATGGATCAGAGAATACGTGACAGGGAGGCAACAACGAGTCATGGTACGTGACGAGGTATCACAGTGGGCGCCTGTGACGACCGGGGTTCCACAGGGGTCAATCCTAGGACCAGTGTTATTTTTGGTATGTGTGAATGACATGATGGAAGGGATTGACTCAGTAGTGTCCCTGTTCGCATATGATGTGAAGTTAATGAGGAGAATTAAATCAGATGATTATCAGGCAGGACTACAAAGAGACCTGTACAGGCTGGATGTGTGGTCCTTGCTCCTCGAATTTAACCCCGCCAAATGAAAAGTCATGAAGATCGGGGAGGGACAAAGAAGACTGCAGACAGAGTATGGGCTAGGTGGCCAAAGACTGCAAACCTCACTCAAGAAAAAAAAGATCTTGGGGTGAGTATAAAACCGAGCACATCTCCGGAAGCGCACATCAACGAGATAACTGCTGCAGCATATGGGCGCCTGGCAAACCTGAGAATAGCGTTCCGATACCTCAGTAAGGAATCGTTCAAGACTTTGTACACCGTGTAAGTCATGCCAATCCTGGAGTATGCAGCACCAGTTTGGAACCCACACCTGGTCAAGCACGTCAAGAAACTATAGAAAGTGCAAAGGTTTGCAACAAGGCTAGTTCAAGATGCTAAGAAAGGTTATGGGAAATCGGCCTGACTACACTGGAGGACAGGATGGTTAGGGGAAACATGAAAACGATATACAAAATAATGAGAGGAATATATAAGGTGGACAGAGACAGGATGTTCCAGAGATTGGACACAGAAACAAGGGGTCCCAATTAGATGTTGAGGACTCAAATGAGTCAAAGAGATGAAGGAAGTATTTCTTCAGTCATAGAGTTGTCAGGAAGTGGAATACTCTGGCAAGTGATGTAGTGGAGGCAGGAACCATAAGACGAGGTATGATAAAGTTCATGGAGCAGGGGGAGAGAGGACCTAGTAGCGATCAGTGAACTATGTCTCGACCCCTGCAACCACAAAAAAGGGGATTACAAATAGGTGAGTACACACAGTGTAGAAGGAGGACAAAGTTTTGGAACTGACAGTAACTTAACGCACACGAAGTAACTCACACACACACATACACACGCACACCAGTGCCAGTTTGGAACCACACCTAGCCAAGCACGCAAGGAAACTAGAGAAAGTGCAAAGGTTTGCAACAAGACTAGTCCCGTATCTAAGGGGTATGTCCTACGAGGAGAGGCTAAGGGAAATCGACCTGACGACACTGGAGGACAGGAGAGATAGGGAACATGATAACTACATATAAAATACTGAGAGGAATCGACAAGGTTGACCGAGACAGAATGTTGCAGAGATGGGACACAGCAACAAGGGGTCACAGTTGGAAGTTGAAGACTCAGATGAATCACAGGGATGTTAGGAAGTATTTCTTCAGTCACAGAGTTGTCAGGAAGTGGAATAGTCTGGAAAGTGTTGTAGTGGAGACAGGATCCATACATAGCTTTAAGAAGAGGTATGATAATGCTCATGGAGCAGGAAGAGTGACATAGTAGCGACCAGTGGAGAGGCGGGGCCAGGAGCTATGAATCGACCCCTGCAACCACAATTAGGTGAGTACATGCACACACGCACACATGAATCGACCCCAGCAACCACAACTAGGTGAGTAGAGCCTCTAACCGTTAGGGCTAAACAAACAGGAACCCCTCGTACTCATAAACCCCTAACACACACACACACACACACACACACACACACATATATATATATATATATATATATATATATATATATATATATATTGTATGTCGTTTATATATATATATATATATACCTAAAATATATACACACCCATATATATACACACCCATATATATACACACCCATATATATACACCCATATATATATACACCCATATATATACACACCCATATATGTACACACCCATATATATACACACCCATATATATACACTCACGCATAACGTACACATAATGCGCACACACGTTCACGCACGCACTCAAACCAAAACTAACATTCACACAAGTACACACATATATAGACACGACACTGGAGGACAGGAGGGTTAGGGGAGACATGATAACGACATACAAAATACTGCGTGGAATAGATAAAGTGGACAGAGACAGGATGTTCCAGAGAGGGGACACAGAAACAAGGGGTCACAATTGGAAGTTGAAGACTCAGACGAGTCAAAGAGATGTTAGGAAGTATTTTTTCAGTCATAGAGTTGTCAGAAAGTGGAATAGTCTAGCAAGTGATGTAGTGGAGGCAGGAGCCATACATAGCTTTAAGATGAGGTATGATAAAGCTCATGGAGCAGGGGGAGAGAGGACCCAGTAGCGGTCAGTGAAGAGCCGGGGCCAGGAGCTAAGTCTCGACCCCTGCAACCACAATTAGGTGAGTACACACACAGGCCAGTTGACACCTCACTGTGACTTGGACGTCCTCTGCCTATTCCTCTCTCTCTCCCCTCTGTTTTCCTCTCTCTATCTCTATCTCACTCCCCTATTCCCCCTCTCTCTTCCCTCCTCTCTCCCTCTCCCTCCCTCCCTTCTCCCATTTCTCTCCTTCTACCCCCTTCCAACTCTTTCCCCTCCTCCCCATCAATCTCCCTGTCTCCCTCCCTCTCCCCTTACAACTCCAGACTTTCTTCTAATCTTCCTCCCCCTTTCTCTTTCTCGCTTTCTCTTGTCTCCTCCCTCTCTCACTGCTCTCTCCTTCTCTTTCGTCCCTCTATCCCTCTTTCTTTTCTCTCCACCTTTCTCTCTCTCTTTCCTCTCTCCTTTTTCTCTTCCTCTCTCTCCTCCCCCATTCCCTCTCTTTCTTTCTTCTCTCCTCCCCCTTTCTCCCCATCTCTCTCCCCCTTATAACTCCCTACCCCACCTCCTTTATACCTCTTTCCTCTCAACCTCTCTCTCTTTTCTCTCCACCTCTCTCTTTCTCTTCCTCTACTCCCTTCTTTCCTCCACCTCTCCCTATCTTTCTCTCACCTCCACCCCACCTTCTTATCCCTCTTTCTCTCCACCTCTCTCTCTCTTCCTCTACCCACTTTCTCTCCACCTCTCTCTCTTTCCTCTACCCCACTTTCTCTCCACCTCTCTCCCTCTCTCTCTCTACCACTCTCTTCTTACCTGTTTCCACACTCACACACACCTCCCTTCCCACTCCTCTCCACCTCTCCATCACTCTGTCCACCTCCCTCCTGCTCCCCATCTCTCTCTTCCTTATCTCACACACACGCGTGCACACACACACACATTACAACACCTAACCCATAAAAAAATGGTGGCTCAGAGGGGAAGTCAAAGGCTCAGGGGATCAGAGGAAGATGGTTATGGTAAGGAAAATTGATGGAAGAGCAATGTAAAAGGATGAAACAAGAATGATGACTTTCTGCGAAAATGGAAAAGAAGATGGAGGTTGAGAAGAAGAAATAGGAATCGCAAGCCAAAGCCACAGAATACAGGATACAGGCCCTAAAATATGAGATAAATGGGGCTGAAGTGAGTTACTGGGCCATTGCCCAGAGGGAAACATGGCAGCTGAGTCAGGTACACCCCTACTGGGAACGAGGAGCCCAATGGAAAGAAGGAGACTTTATAAGGCCCTATCAGAACACCAAGCAGGGCCGAGGAATGAAGGGGAAGAACTGTTGGGAGCAGGGATAGCAGTAAGGGAGGGGGAGAAGGTGGAGAAGGGGACAGGTCCCAACCAGAGGCACGACCACGCCACCGAGAGTTACTGGAAAAAATAAATGAGACAATGGGCCATGTTCCAAACGGATCCCAGAGACACAGAGAGAAATGCAATGGGGGAGGGAGAGGGAAAAGTCCGTGTTCATTCATGGGTTTCAGAAGAGCGAGGAGGACACACAAAGAAAGACA
This sequence comes from Cherax destructor, assembly GCA_009830355.1. Classification (NCBI taxonomy): domain Eukaryota; kingdom Metazoa; phylum Arthropoda; class Malacostraca; order Decapoda; family Parastacidae; genus Cherax; species Cherax destructor. Next base: position 20,597 of record WNWK01018197.1, on the reverse strand, counting down.
GCAGGAAGAAAAACAGGAGATTGAAAACATCGAAGAAATAGGCGAGAATGACATGACAGCCGGTCAAACCAATTTTCAAAGCAGAAATGGTGCAAACGGAACCTGCAAGAGAAACCACAGCTGAAGGAATCATCAACATAAAAGAGAGTGTTCCTAGACCACACAGAACAAGAAAAGATTGACGGGGGAGGACAGGACACAGAAAGGGGAAAAAGACTAGGAAGGGGAACAAGGACAGAGTAACCCCGAGGAAAACCAGAAGGGGGAGAGCAACAAGGCAATCCACACACCTCCAAACCCCAAAACCAAACATGCTACCCCCAAAACAAAAAACAATCCACCCCTTTCACCCCCCCCCCCACACTACGTTTTAGAATACCACAGCACACTGTCGGTCTCCACCCCAACAGACCCCCCCCGAACACAGTTTGGGGGAGGAAACTGAAGGTATGATACACCAATGCTGATGGAATAACGAATAAGGGGGAGGGTGGCACGAAAAAAGTCAAAAAGGGGTCACCGGACATCATAGCCTTTTAAAAAACCAAGCTCACAGGAAGAATAACAGATGCCATCTTTCCAACGGGGGATCAGATCCTGAGGAAAGACAGAGGGCACACAGGGGGGGGGGGGAGGGTTACTGCCATCAAAAAAACCCAAGGGATTTTGATGAGCTGGAGAAGGAGACAAAAGGGAAGAAGGAACTATATAATAGGAACACTTAAGTCTGGGGGTCCCAAGCAGGAGGCCAAGGCGAGAGTAATAGAGGGGATGGTTGACACATTGGCTGAAGGGGGCCAGAAGGGCTCATGCGAGCGGGGGAAAGCTGCTGATTATAGGTGAGTTCAATCACAAGGAAATCGACTGGGAAACCTGGAGCCACATGGGCACCCAGAAACGTAGAGGGCCAAGATGATGGAGGTGGTGCTGGAAAACCTCATGTACTAACATGTAAGGGACACTACCAGAGAGAGAGGGAAAGGATGAACCAGCAAGACTGAACCTAGTATTCACCTTGAGTAGGGCAGATATTGAAGACATCACATAAAAAAACTCCGGGGGGCCATTGACCACGTGGTTTGAGCTTCGGCCATTGTAGAGTTGCGGGGGGGGAAAGCAGGAAGGGCATGACGAATGAAGCCAAACTACAAGAGAAGGGCTAAAAGGCATGAAAAATTTTCTGCACTGGGATCATGGGACACAGAACTGGCAGGGAAGTCTGTAAACGAGATGATGGTAACAGAGCAGGTTTTCCCCAACTAACATTATGATTGACAACACTCTTTTTTGCAAAAAAAAAAGGGGGGAAAAATTCCTAGGCCTACACCTTGACAAAAAACCTGAAATTTGGCACCCATATCTAACACATAACAAAAAAAAATATCCAAACGGTTGGTATCCTCTAAAAGATTCGTTACTACGTTCCACAAATCAGCCCTACTCCACTATACTATTCAGTCATCTACCTCACCTATCCCTTTTTTGTGCTTGAGGATCCAAAAACCCACCTAAAGCCAATAATAACACAACAAAATGCCGCAATAAGAATTATCATGCAACCCCAAACTAGGCAATACCCTCCCCCCCCCCCACTCTTCAAAGACCTAAACTTACTCACTGTACAAAGCATCCACAGTTAGTACTGTCAACCTACATTTACAGAACCATAAATTCCAATATTAATCCTAAATTAAAACATTTTCTTGATAGTTGTGACATTCCCTTTTGGCCCAAAAACCGAAAAAAAACTCTATGACTTTCCCCCGTGTCCGGCTAAATCTATAAAAAAAAATTAATGTAAAAAAGGGGGAAAAAAACTAAACCCCCCGGCCGAAAATTTAAAAAGCAGACTCAACCACCACTTTAAAAAAATACCGTTAAAAAAATCTTATCCCCCCGACACACCCCACCGTCAGCTAACTAAATGAAACCACCTATTCTTTTTTTGTATCAGGGACACACCCCAAAAAAAATAGACTTACTCCCCCATATCTGTGTTTCCCCCCCAAAAACACTTACCCAAATAATTGTAAACATAAAATTGAAAAATATTGCCTAAAAAATTTTTAACTAGCCCAAGTTGGTTTGATACTCCAATAGGAGCTTTAATAGAAACTTGATCATGCCAAGACAAAACCATTCTCTTTACTAAATTTACAAATTTTATATTCTTAAATGTTTTAAACTATCAAAATTATTGAAATTTTTAATCACTACATTTCCCCAAATTTTTAATATCAGTATGTTCCAAACCCTTGTCAATATAGAGTAAAATTAGTATTAGTCCCCCCGGAAACCCCTTAGGTTTGGCCTTCTTTGTAATTAATATTTTATAATATAAAAAACCACTCATTGTAATCTATACAGAGAAATAAACTTTTAAAATTTCAATTCAATTCAAGGGGGAACAATATGAAAAAAAAGCTGAGGAGGGGTTTGTACTCAAGAGTAAAAAATAAAAGAAACCCCCGGGTAAAAAAGAAGTATAGAAAGTAAGAAGAAGTAAAAGTAAAGGACCCAGGAGAATAAGGAGAGCAGTCGGGGGGCCAGAAATGAATATGGGACAGGTAAAAGGGAATTTTGAAAATGACATAAACAAAAGCCAAAGACCCGGGGAACTGTTGTACAGCCACATCAGGAGGAAAACAACAGCCAAGGGGCCCGGTAATCCCCGGGTGACGAAGGAAGGAGGGGGGTCACAAGAAAAAAACCGCGAAATTTTGAGGAGTTCGACAAGAGATTCAAAAAAAACAGAGGAGACAAAAGGGCTCCAAAGGAAAAGAAGGGGGGAACAACCTTAACTGTTGGACACAATACATACAACCGCAGAAGAAGTTAATAGGCTCCCCCGCGAGCTACCCCAAAGGAATTGGGTAACATCCCTCCATGGGCCCCAGAGAGGGAGCGGAAAAGTTTTCCACTAACAACAATCCTCCAACACATCTATCGAAACAGGACAACTACCTGAGGTATAAAAAAAAAGACGTAGCCCAATTTTTAAAAAAAAGGGGGAGCCACGAAACATTAAACTATAGACCAGTGTCCCCGACCAGTATAGTATGCAAGTCATGGAAAAGATTATGAGGAAAAGAGTGGGGGGTGCACTGGCTTATAACCCCCACCCCCCGGGGTTTTTAGGGACGGAAATCCTGTTTTACAAACCTACGGGGGTTCTATGAAAAGAGTGACAGCAGTAAGACAAGAGAGAGAGGGGTGGGTAGTTTCGTTTTGTGGACTGTAAGAAGGGGTTTGACATATTAAAAAACAAAATTAGTGCATAAGTTGGGGACCAGGGGGGATAACGGGGGAAAGGAAAAGCGGGGCCGGGGAAAACCTTTAGGAAGACAACAGCGAGTCATGGTACGTGCCGAGGGGGTGGGGGTGAGGGGGCAGGGTTTCCCCAGGGGGGTAAAAACCGGCCCCCTGCATTTTTTGGGTTTTTAAGACATGAGGGGAAAGGGAAAAGCCCCGGGGAAATGCCCCCGTTGAGATTATGTGAAGTTGATGAGGGGGAAAATAATTTGGGGGAGGAAGATGCAGAACTACAAATGGATCGGGGAGGTTAGGCCTTGGGGCCCGGAACTGTTTCCTGGAGTTCAACCCCAACCCCAATGCAAAGTCATTTAAGGTTTGGGGGAAAGGGGAAAAAAAACCGTAGACAATTCAATCTACGGGGGGGAACTACAAACCTCACTCAAGGAAAAAGGTCTTGGGGGGAGTATAACACCTGGACATCTGAGGAAAGGTTTGGAAAAAGACTTGCCCGGAGCTAAGGGGGTGTCCTTGAGGAAAAAAGGGAAATCGACCTGACGAAAACTGGGGGACAGGAGGGGATAGGGAAAAATGATAACGAATAAAAACTGAGAGGAATCGACAAGGGGGGCAGAGACAGGATGTTCCAGAGAGGGGAAAAAAACAAGGGGTCAAAAATTGGAACTGAAGACCCAGATGAATCACAGGGATGTTGGGGAATATTTCTTCGGTCATAGAGTTTTTTGGGGGTTTGGAAAATCGGGGGGAATGATGTAGTGGAGGGTGATCCATTTAGTTTTTAAAAAGAGATAAAAAAAAAACTCATGGGGGAGGAAAAGTGACCTAGTACCCCGTGAAGAAGGGGGCCGGAGCAGGGTCCCCCCGTAACCACAAAAGGGGGAGTACACACAAAAAAACCAATGGGGTTCTACAACAAGGAAAGAAGAAGGGGGGAGGAGAGGGCTGGGGAACGGGGATCTTCTTGGATTAAGAAGGCTTTTTTAAACCCACACAAGACACGGGGGTTAAAAGCTAGAGGAGCAAGGAAAGCATTGGATCAAAATTTTTTTTTAAAAAACAAGAGTTTTTTGGATGTGACTAGGGGTCAAGATGTGCATGTGAGTGGGGTTCCTAGGCCCACTGGACCTACGTGTTTTTTTTTTAAAAGGAAAAACGGGGAAGGAGGTTAGTTAAAGGGGGTCCCCCTCCCCCAAGAGGGGGAAAACTAATGGGGGGGAACCCAAAACAGACTAGGATCAGTTAAGATTACAAGGGGATCTGGATAGGCTGCAAGCCTAGCCCCGACAAATGGCCCCGGGTTTTTAATTGACCAAGTACAAAGTCTGAGGTTTGGGAAAGGGGGCAAAGAAGACCCCAGACGGAGTACAGGCTCGGTGGTAAAAGGGGTCTTGGGGGGGGGCATACCGGGGCATGTCTAAAACCCCACCAAAAATAACTGCCGCAGCATATGGGCGCCTGGAAAAAATTAAAAAAAGCGTTTCGACATCTAAGTAAGTAGTAATTCAAACACTGGACACGGTGTACGTCGGGGCCCTATTGGGTATGACCAGTAGGGGAAAATGGGGGCAAGGAAAAAAAAGAGAAAGTGTAAAAAATTTGATCAAGACTAGTCCCGGAGCAAAAAAGGATACCCAGAGGATAGGGGGGAAGGAACTCAACCTGGTAACCCCAACCTGACGACACTGGAGAACAAGGTTTTGAGACATGATAACGACGTATAAAATACTAGAGGAATTGGCAAAAAAAAGGGGGTAGAATTTTTCAGATGGGGGGCATAGGAACAAGGGTCCACAACTGCAAGTTGAAAACTTAAATAGGCCCGGGGGAAAAGGGGGGAATATTTTTTAGCCTTAGAGTTTTTAAGAAGTGGAATAACCTGGAGAGAAATAGTGGAGGCCTTTACAGTTTTTGAATAGATATGATAAGGTTTTTTATGAAAACGGGGAGAGAGGACCTGGCGGGGGGAAAAAGGTCACATAAAAAAGGTCCCCCTTTTTCTGAGGGGGAAAATAAAAACCAGTGGGAAAAACGTCCGATGTTTCCACCCCTTCGCCGGGTAACCCCCGGACCCTCGCCGTGTGAAGCGGGGTTTTTTCCACCAAGCCACGGGCCACTGTAAATCTCCTTAGAGGCAACGATAAAAATAATTGAAAGGGTTAGACGTGTAAAAAAATTTTTCCAAACAAGGGTAGGGAAAAAAAATCTGTTTCACAGCGTTATTTTTCCCCAAAAGAAGCAAAGATTCAGTGTCAAGTGGGTAAGACTAGTATTAAAATTCTCAAGAATTTTTTTGGGAAGCGTTTCATCAAATTTTTGGTTTTCGGGGAATACGAAGAAAAAAAAGGCTCTAGCTTTATAGTGTCTTTTTCAAAGATAAGGGGGCGGAGGATTTTGGGGATAATAAGATAAGATGGGTAGGGGTTTTTGAAGGACATATCAGTGGGGGGGTAAAATATTAAAAAATTTAAAATCTTCAGAAATCTTAAAAAGGTTAAAAGTAAAAAATTAGAGGGGGGGTAGGCCTCGTCAGTGTTCATGGTGCAATGGTGTTATGGTGTTATGACCAATTTGGGGATTTTTAAAATGCCTGCCTTTCCTGGGATGGTGTTGGTTGTTGCTGTCATTGCTGCTTCCAGACATCCCCGCCAAATCATTTTCGGAATTATTAGTCTGGCTTCAATAAACTTAATGATGTGTTCCTTTTGGGCTAGTTGCATGTAGGCTTTTTTTTGATCGTCCCGTCTGCAGGCTTTTTTTCTTCCTAAAATTTTTTAATTTTGAAAACCCCCGATAAAAAAAACTGTTTTTTTTTTTTCCCGGGGGTTTGCTGAAGCCAAGGGGGATGGGGTTCCCTTTTAAAAGGACAACCCCCACCCCCAAACAAGTCTTGATGTCTTTTTTTTAACATTTTCCAAAATTTTTTAGTTTTCCCCCAAAAAAGGGAAAAAAAAAAATTCACTTAGGTTAAGTTAGGTTAGGTTACATTATATGACTTTAGGTTAAGTTAATTTTTTTTTAAACTTTTTTAATTTTAATTTAACCCGTAATAACAAAAAAATGTACGGGTAGTTTAGATCAGGCATTGTAAGACGTAGGGTGGCACCCAAAACCCGGGTGGCACCATTGAACAACGTAGCAATTATTACAGATGCATGAGCCTGGTGGTAAGACGTTGAAACATGTATAGGGGAAAATGAGGAACATGTAAGGAAAATCGTTTTTTTTTTTTGCTGTATCGGTGAAATGTAGATAAGTTTATGTGACGTGTAAATGTGTATTTATTGTGTTAATTCTAGAGGGTTTTTTTTAAGTGTTGTTATATAGTATAATGAATCTGTTTTTAAGAATGACATGTGCCAATTACGGTTTATAGATGATACAGAAGATGGTGAATAATTTTAATACGATGTAAAATAGCATGAAAAAAAAATTGGGAAAAAATAAATTAAAGATAAGGGGGAAAATAATGAATTTAGTAATTCAAATTAAACTATAATATAAGAATGTGGAGGAAAAAAAATACTTCGATATAGTATTTAAATATGGGGAAAGGTTTGTGTAAAAGGGGAATTATCACAGAACAATACAAAAAAATAATAAGGTTGGTAACGGGGGGAAAAATGAAAGGACCCGGGGAAAGCTGAAAAAAGAAATGGCTTCAATTTGAAAAAAAGAAAAACCCCGGTACCTTGGTATAAAAGGTTTTAAAATCTAAATGTGTAGGGTATGGTCGAGGAACTGAAGCTGCTGCTAGATGAGGTTTTTTTCCTGGAGTAGAGCAGTGTATGAGGAGTTACAGGGGTGTGAGGAGTTACGGTGAAGTGGAAGGAGAGGGAATATGCAGGGGGTAAAATGCTCCTGAAGAGTGAGCGAGGTCGCCCATTGATCCGCAGCGTCTGCGTCCGACTGTAGCTTCAATAGAATGAGAACAATTCTTTTTCTTATTTAAATCACTTTCCTTTTGGGGGGAAACACTTGACTATTAAAAAAAATAACAAACATTTGTTCTTACATTAAATGTATTTATGCATGAATACAAACCTTTATCGATAAAATCATAAGCTTGGGAAAAAGGGGTTTTTAATGAAACTGGCAAACTTTTCCCTATCGCTTATTTAGGCTTTATGATGCCCAGGCGGAGACCAGCTCAGCGATGCAAAAATTTTGGTCTCCTTTCTATGACCCCAGAGTTTATCTCTAGCCACACAGTCATGGAGAAAAGGGGAAAAGGGGGAATTCCATGTCCCTCTGTCACCGGGGAAATTTTTTTGTCACAATTTTGCAGCTAGTTTGAATATAGGATCTGGAATTTAAATTCTAGAAGGGAAATAGAAAGCTAGTTGGACTTTTTTTTCTAATGATCGTAAAAATCGCACCCCATCGATTTATAGTTAATTATGTCATCAGTCGAATATATCAGTCGATCAATGATAAAAAAAAAACAGGATTTGTAATTCACTCTTCACTTCCCCACTGCCACCAGGCCCCGGGGGGTGCCCCGTGGCCGGTGGAAAAAACCTCCCTTACACGGTGAGGGTCCGGGTTCGATTCCCCCCGGGGAGGGATGGAAACATCGGACTTTTTCCTTACACCGGTTGTCCCCTGTTCACCCATCAGTAAAATGGGTGCCGGGGGGTTTGTCGACTGGTTTGGGTGGCATCCTGGGGCAAAAAAAGATCCCCAAATTTTTCCGAAATGCTCCCCCATAACGGACTTTCTATATAGTAGTATGGCATTGATGTTGCCAGGCCTGATACCTTGTACATTTTACTTGTAGAAAATAAAATAATTATTACTATTAATGCAAGGTATTTTGTTTGCCGTTTCCCAGCTAATCGCTGTATTTTCACAATTCTCTGAAAAAAAGTGTCTGTGAAGGATCGTGTTGCGGGTTCAAAAGACCTTAGTACACCGTCCACGATCTACAACTGAAAAAAACCTCATCCTTTTGGGAATTAAACCAAGATAATGTTAAACTGCCGTTACGTACTCAGGGGAAGCACTACTCTCCTCCCCCCAAGCAGTTTAAAGCCTTGTTAAAGTTTATGGAGATGACGTAAGAAAAAAATTATATATTCATTGACCAGCTGACTAAGCGAATAAAAACTTGCCAGCTGAGAAAAAAGACACGCGAGACAACGTAATGTTTATGTGGTCATTCATACGAAGACTAGAACGTGCGCTGCTACACTCTGGGTACCGGTGACGTGTAGGTTTTGACGTACAAGCAAGAGGGTTTTTCGTCACCTGTGGGGGCTCTTGACCCCAAAGAATTGGATCACCCCTTCCCCCTTTCCCTGAATTAAACCCCGATCTGTCGCATTCCTCCAGCCCTTGTATGACGCCTTTTGGGTTAGCGATGAAAGTAAACATGAAAAAAAAAAATTAAAAAAAAAAAAAAATAATAATAATTAGAAGAAAAACAACAACAACAACTAAACAGAAAAAAACAACAATAAGAATATCAAGAAAAGCAGCAGCAGTAAGAACAACAAAAAAAATAAATAATAACAACAATAAAAAAATCAATTCTGTTCTCGTAGAAATATAGACGAGGAAGTTCACGCTGCACTTTTTGAGTCCAGGAAGTGTTGAGTCCAGGACATGTTGAGTCCAGGACATGTTGGGCCCCAGGACATTTTGGGGGCCCGGGGGAAGTGTTGACCCCCAGGACATGTTGAGTCCAGGACATGTTGAGTCCAGGAAGTGTTGACCCCAGGACATGTTGAGTCCAGGACATGTTGAGTCCAGGACATGTTGAGCCCGGGGACATGTTGAGCCCGGGGGACGTGTTGACCCCAGGACTGTTGACCCCAGGACATGTTGGCCCCGGGAAGTGTTGAGTCCAGGACATGTTAACCCCAGGACATGTTGACCCCGGGACGTGTTGACCCCGGGAGTGTTGACCCCAAGGGTTGAGTCCAGGACGTGTTGAGTCCAGGGGGGTTTGAGCCCGGGGACGTGTTGACCCCAGGACGTTTGAGCCCGGGGACGTGTTGACCCCAAGGACGTGTTGAGTCCAGGACGTGTTGACCCCAGGACGTGTTACCCCGGGGTTGACCCCAGGACATGTTGAGTCCAGGACATGTTGAGTCCAGAACATGTTGGTACAGGACATGATGACCCCTGGACATGATGAGTCCTGGACATTTTAAAAATTCAGAACATGTTGAGTACAGGTCATGTTGAGTCCAGGACATGGGGAGCCCGGGGGACATGCTGAGTCCAGGACATGCTGAGCCAAAACATGCTGAGTCCAGGACATGCTGACCCCCGGAAAATGCTGAGTCCAGGACATGCTGAGTCCAGGACATGCTGAGTCCAGGACATGCTGAGTCGGACATGCTGAGTCCAGGACATGCTGAGTCCAGGACATGCAAAACCCGGGGGACATGGGGGACCCCAGGACATGCTGAGTCCGGGACACAAAGAGCGTCATCACTGTACACAAAAGATCCCCCACACGAGCGATCATTACTATTTCCCCGGAACACACAGGCGAGGACTATCGTTACCACACACACCCCGCAGACACGCAGACACGCACGAGGAAGATCAATGCTACCCCGCAGACACAAAAAAAAATGATCACTGCTTCAGCCAGACACAGAGACATGGACTTTCACTGTTACACATGCACCCCGCAGACACAGGCATGGACATTACCCGCGAAAAGGGGACCACCACTACGCACCCAGACAAGGACGACCAACACTACGCACGCAGACAAGGACGACCAACACTACGCACGCAAAAAAGGCCCGACCAACACTACGCACGCAGACAAGGAGACCAACACACGCACGCAGACAAGGAAAAACCAACACTACGCACGCAGACAAGGACGACCAACCCCGCACGCAACCAAGGACGACCACCACTACGCAAGAAGACAAGAACGACCACCACTACGCACGAGACATGCTGGGGGACATTTCCTTGTCCCAGGCAAACACTGTTTCCCCCCCGGCAGACAAGGACACTGTCATTATAATAATACTGACAAGTAAATGAGTAATCACATTTGCAACAGACACATGTACAACATAAAATGTGCAGCAGACACATTTGCAATAACTCTGCTGCATATAAGAACATAAGAGGGAGGAACACTGCAGCGGCCCCTACTGTCCCATGCGAGGCGGGCCCCAAAGTCCCCCCCCCGGCTTGGACCAATGACCCACCTAGTCGGGCCCCAGGTACATCCACTTAAGAAAGTAGCATGGCATCAGAACTATTAGCACAAGAAAAGTCGGTCCAGCCACCCCCCCCCACACCCACTCATGTATTTATCCAACCTTTTTTAAAAAACACAACGTCTTAGCTTCTAGGGGCGGGACTCGGGAGTTTGTTCCACTCATCCACAACTCTATTACCACCCCAGTGCTTTCCTTTATCCACTGAATCTGATTTTTTCCAACTTATTTACATTCCCTTTATTTATTCCTGTTTTCCATTTATACACCTCAATCATATCCTCCCATAATTCTGCCTTTTTTGGGGTGCAGATTCAGGGCCTCAGTCTATTCTCATAGGGAAGATTTCTGATGTAGATGAATGGTTCCCGAGAAAACCACTAGTTTTTAAAAATTGACACATGTGCAACACGTTGGGTTGCACTGGTCTTTTATCAACTTGTCGGTTTTCTGGAAAATTACCCCCCATTCCTGTCTGACACAGCAACATCTTGGGATCTTAATACAGGGAATTCTTCACTTGCCCCAAACCTTTTTCATGACCTACTTCCCCCTTTGTCAAATGTGACACCACCCCCCACTGCTGCACCTCACCTGCCCCCTGTATATGCCCCCTTTTTCGCACATTTGCTGTATTTATGCCGGGTCACCATTTTGGGGGAAAACCCGGGGGGCCCGGTGTACCGGCGAACATACAACAACAACAACAACATTTGCTGTATTCTTTTTTAAAATTTGGGTGGGGTTTCGTCGAGTCATGGCTTAGAGACTGATTACCTCAAACTCCTCCTGTTCTTCCCTTCTCCTTTGTATGGACTGGGGGAAGCCCTGTGTGGCGAAACGTTTCCTCATTAAAAATACCCAAGTGTTGCACATGTGTCTAATTTATCAAGATTTCTGATACATGGGATCAACTTTGTCATCCTCCCCCCGTACGTTTTCCAGTGCATTTATATCCCCTTTTGTAATACGGTGACCAGAACTGTGCAGCATAATCTAAAAAAAGGGCCCAACCAAAGATATATGAGTTGAAGAACAACCAAAAACTTCTATTATGTATGCTTCTTGATATGAAACCAAATATTCTGCTTTTTTTGCGAACACTTATGCACTGTTGACTTGGTTTTAGATTACTCCCCCAAAAACTCCCAAATCCTTTTCGCAATTAGTAATATTGAGATCTACATTATTTAGTTTTTTATGTGGATGGTCATTTTCTTGCCCAATGTTTAGAATTTTTCATTTGTTTATATTAAACTACATCTGCCACTTCTCCGACCACTGCATCAGTCTAAACATCCTGGGGTGCTCTAATGTCCTCATTAAAAGGGGGAATTGCGACCTTTTTTTGGGTCATCAGAAAAAATTGCTTATGTCGCTTTTATTTCCTCATCTAAAAAGTTTTTTAAAAATTTTGTGAACAACAAAAAAGGGGGGCCCAACACTGACCCCTGTGGAACACCTTTTTAACGTACTTGATTTTCCCCATTATAAACTTTGCCCTATCTGTCCCAGCCTCCCCGGAAAAAAAAAATTTCTCCTATTCCGTGTCCTTAATTTCCCCAATCCCCTTGATGTGGAACTCTATAAAAACCTTATAAGCCATATACAAAAATATCTATTCATTACCATGACTACCCCCAAAACCTTGGTGAAAAAGTTTAAATTATAAGCGGGAAACCCCCCTTTGTAAAACCTGTGAGATTCATTAATCAATTTATGCCTTTCAAGAGGCCCCACAATTGGCCCCTTGGAATTATTGATTCAAAAATTTTTTTCCACTATGGAGGTAAGGCTTATTGGTCTATAATGAAAAACTGGGACGTGTCACCTGCCTTGTGAACAGATATTACATTTGCCATTTTCCACTTGTCTGGCACCAGGTTTGTAGTGATATTTTAAAAAAGATATGCCAAAGGTTTGCTTTTTCTTTACATTCCTTTAAAACTCTCGCAAACAGTTCATCAGGCCCGGGGGGATTTGTTTGGGGTTTTAAATTTTCCCCCTTTTTCCAGGACCATTTCACTAGTTACCCTAATAGTGCATAGTTTATAATGTCCTGTTCTACATAGTTTATTTTTTTCTAATTTCACTAGTATTTCCCCCTGCATAAAAACTGAAAAAAAAAAAGTTAAAATGTTCACACATTTCCTTATCACTGTCAGTGATCTAACCTGACTTATTTTTGAGTGGGTCTATCTTGTCCCTAATCTTTTTTCTGTGTACCTGAAAGAAATTTTGGGGTTAGTCTTCGAATCCCAAAACTTAAGCCTCATAATTTCTTTTATTTTTTCTTTTCCCTTTTTTTTTTATATCTCTCCTTAATAGAATATACCCTCTTTTCATACGCCTATATATGCATCTCTTTTGACCAATGAGTTTTTTTAATTGTTTTATCCATTTGGGATTTTTTTTTGGTTGACAAAATTCCCTACTAGGAACATAAATTGTCTGGGCAGTAAGCACTATGCTCTAAAAAACATCATATTGTAAACCCAAAAACCCCCCTATCTGACCCATAGTCAGGTCGTTCCAATTTAGCCCACCCGGAAATTTCCCCAGTCCCATGAAATCGGCAAAGGGGGGAAGTCTGGGACAGAGACTTGATTAAAAATTATTTGGGCAATTCCATGATATATTGAAACTAAGTGATTTGTGATCGTTTCCCCAAAAACCCCTCATTAACCTCAAGTTTATTAATTATTGATTCCTTTTTGGCAAGAACCAAGACAAGCAGATTGTTTCCTCTAGTTGGTTTATCGCAAACTGTTTTAAAAGCAACCTGAATCGTATCAAGAAAGTCACTAGACTAAGTTTCCCCGGGCATATTGTTCCTTTTAATTTGTCAAAAGTTAAAATCTCCCATTAACACAAATTTTTATATCTAGACGCCTTGTGAATTTCGCCCCCTAGCACCTTTCCGCACCCCCTATCAACATTTGAGGGCCTATAAATCACACCCCCCAAAAATTTAATTTTTCCCGACCCCGGGGAAATGTAACCAAAAAAAATTCTGTATCCGATGCTTCTAATCCTATATCTTGTATAAAACAACAATTTAAATTATCTTTGACAAACATCGCCCTCCACCATTTTTTCCCCCCTCAGTGTGGGGAAATTTTTTTTTGCCTTGTATATAAAAATTCCCCAAGCCATTTTCTCTCTTTCAGGTTGAACCAGGTCTCCATTATAGCAATAATATCTCTATTACCTGAACATGCAAGTACTCTTAACCCCCTATCTTATTTCTTAGACTTCTACTATTAATATAGTAAACCTTAAAGGGGGGTAGTCAAAGTCTGCCCCTACTGTCTCTCTTTTTTTTATCAAATGCTTTGGCTTTTCCCGCACCTTATTTTGATTATTGTCTGTTAAACATATCCCTGAGGTATCCCCGGGAATATCTGCTGTTTCCAACTATTGACTGCAGCTCGATCGTTTCCCCCCCACACCCCCCTCTATAACCTATCAGTTTAAAGTCCTAGACAAGTCAACAATGGCCCCCCCAAACAAGTTGGTGCAAACCCCCATCTCCCTGTCGGTTTGTATTCTATTAATATCATGCTACGTGTCTAGGCGGGGAAAACCACGGTATCTTTTGGCATACGTGTTAGTACAGCAATACCACGGTATCTTGGTCATGATACGTGTCTAGTACAGGGGAAACCCCGGTATCTTGGGGATGACGTCACCTACAGCCTCCTTACTTATCAACTAGATATGAGTGGAAAGGCTCTTGGGGACTATAACAAAAAATTTTAATGTATACAAGTATTGTCTTGGCGGCTGTGTATCAAGTCTGCGTCAGGTCTTTGGAACTGCGTCACGCTCGTGGCCGGACAGATGACCCCTCGACACTTGACCGAGAAACTTTTACCGAAGGACAATTGGCCGAAAGGACATTGTGCTGAAAACCATTTAGCTGAACGGACAATAACGAACGGATAACTAGGTTAGGTTAGGTTTCTCATATCATGTTTTTTTTTTTTTATATTTTTTTTTATTTCTTCTTTTTAAAGTTTGGCAAACATATGGCTAGTTCGGCCATATGTCCGTTCGGTGAAATGTCCGTTCGGTGAAATGTGTCCGTGGGCCCCAATTTTGGGAGCCATCACGCAGCATCATGGAGGCAGTAAACAATGTTTTGGCTCATTAGTATTTATGCCTTATAACCCGGGGAAGTAGTATTAACTTATAAGTGTTTTTGGGGTTAATATTTTTTTTGTTCTTTTTTTAAGCATAGTAACGGAAATGTTTTTTAAAAATGTTTATTATGTAGTTTCCATATGTGTAAAAACCGTTTAAAAAAGGACAATTATCCTCACAACTATTTAACTAATTTTCAGGCGAGGAATAATTGAAATTTTTTTTCAACACGTATAAAAAATACCCCATAAAGTGTAACCTATAAAATGTGTTTATTTGTTAAATCTGTGTAAGTTTAGCCCCCCTTTAATAATAATAATAATAATAATAATAAAAAATAATAATAATAATAATAATATTATTATTGTTATTATTATTATTTTTTTTATTATCATTATTATTAGTAGAAATAAATTCATGGAGATGCGATAAACTAGTATGGGCTACACGGGAAAAGGGGGGATATCTCGAAACCCTTTGGGGTCAAGATCCCTTCACCAAAATAGGAAAACCCTCTTGAGCATGAAACCTTAATGCACAATATCGGATTTTTCCCCTTTTCGTCTTTCCAAAATTCATGGTTAACCTGTGGAACGTTGGGTTGATAATATTATATCCAACAATACTACAAACAATAACATCTCAGAGACTCTTAAGGGGGTGTCAGTGTAACCGACAAGACACAAGACAATAAAATCGTGAAATCACTTTCAGAAAATAAATAAAAAAAATTAAAACGCTAAACCCATGTGTGCCACTCAGCGCAAGACGTGGTGGAGGCTTGATCCTCCGTCTGCTGAGCGCTACCCAGAGGAGCGTCTTATTTGTAACCCCAGCCAGAGGGGGGCGTAAGCCCATACTCATACGAATGTCTTGTCACCTATCATTTTCTCATGGGTGTCTCTACAACACTGAAACACTTCCAACAAAGTACCTAGTACCTCAGCCTCATACCACACATGTCAGAAGAATTACATCTGTTTTTTTTGTGACCATACTCTGACACAAAAAAAATTTAAAGGGGGAAATGGGAAAGATTTCTTCGTGTTATGATCAGTCTCCCCAATATCTATGTACGCAGGACGGTCTGTCCGAATGAACGTTATACCTAGTGAATTGGTGTTCCCCGAGTACAATTAACATTTCTGATAATCTGTCATACCGTATCCAAATCTTCATTAACGACTTGAATGTTCATAACCAATGAAACAGAACCCAAAAAACCACTAATTGTGAAACCTGTTAGGAGACTTTTTTTTTTTGCCAGCCCTTTAAGCGGAGTGCTCAAGTGTGGGGCCCGGACCAGAGGTTGTGATGCAACTGCTGCAAAGTTAATGAGTTGGTAGAAGTTCGTGGGTTTTACACTGTCATACAGGCAGACAGGGGACCCTCCTCACGCTCTCTATTTAGTGACTTCATGAACTAACAGTGGCATTACATAGAACAAAAACACGGGGGCATTTCTCTGTCACTACTAACGGGGAAAACGGGGTTTCCCCAAAAAAAAAAAGTCACAGACAATAATACAGTTTTGGTGGGGGAAAAAAAGTCATTGTAAAAGGTCACATTTATTTAAATCCCCCCCAAAATAATAAAAAAAAAATTTTTTAAATTTGGGTTTTTAATTTGGCCCAAAAAAATCTTGTACACGAATTGTACTCATTGCCCCAAATCACTCTATACATGATTTTTCAATGTAAAATACACTGTTTTATTAAAATTTTTAAGCAAAGAAAAAACAATGAAAAAAAATATTTAAGTTAGTGATTTATTGACAATACATGACATGTAGAGATTAAAATGATCTTACATAATATGGGGGGCCCCTAAAATTTTACTCAAGTTAGGTTAGAATTATTACTGCTTTTCCTGTGACTTTTTCCTGAAAAATTTTTTCCCCGTGATTTTTTTTTTCCCCGGGCCGGGCATGAAACAAACATGTCCTGCATCTGCCTCATGTCAGACTCCGGGGAAAAAAATACCCCTTTTTTTTACACCAGACACATCACTTCTCATGTTGTTAAAGGTAGAACTACCGACAGAATGTTCGGAAAAAGAACACAGAGGGGTTAATATGACATTTTATTGTGCCAACGTTTCGCTCTTTACGAGCCCCTGGGGGAGGGAAAAGTTGCCCCCATAAAATGTCACATTAATTTTATCTGTATCATTTTTCCAAAAATTTTTCATGTTGACATTAAAATTTGGGTCGACGTAATGCCACATGTGCTAGAAAAAAAATAGAATGGATAATAAGAACCTTCAAAACTAGGGATGCCAAGACCATGATGATTCTCTTCAAATCCCCGTTTTTTTTGGCTGGAATATTGCTACCTAACCCCCTTTCAAAGCAGGCAAATTTTTGACCTGGAGAATGTATTTTAGAACTTTCATGTCGTATAATGAAAAAAACACCTAAATTACTGGGAACGGTTGAAGCCCTTGGGGTTTGTACTTCCTGGAACGCAGGCGAAAGATTCTTGATAATATACTTTTTGGGAAAAACCTAGAGGGACTGCCCCAAATTTTTTGGAAAATCCCCCTACGAAAGCAAAAGACTGGGCAGGAGACGCAACATCCCCCAATGAAAGCAGGGGCCCCGGGGAGTACTTAAGAGACACAATAAGTGTGGGCCCGGGGGGGTTCAACTGCTCCCCCAGCATACAAAGGGGGGAATTACCAAAAACCCCCCCTGACTGTCAAAAAGAAGGTGCTGGGCAGGCACCTAAAGTCAGCCCCCAACCCCCGCCGGGCTGTGGTTCGTACGTTGGTTTGCGCGCGGCGAACAGTAACAACCGGGGTTAATCAGGCTCTGATCCACCACGAGGCCTGGTCACAGCCGGGGCCGAGGGGCCCCGTTGACCCGGGGCCCCCCAGGTATATGGCCAGGTTTTGGGCCCCCAGAAAGAATGACTCCCAGTTTTTCCAGTAACGCCCCCCGTCGTCAGAAAAAATTTTTTTGGCTGCAGAGAAAAGAAAAACCGCAAAGAACTGAGAAAAAAACGCAGAAAAACCACGAAAACTGGAAAAAAAATCCTTCTGAATGAAGCGAAAGGGATCATCACTGGGGGGGGATCCTTTTAAAAAAAAGGGGCCCCAGAAACGTTTTGGGGTTGTTAAAAATTTTTTTGAGTTTACTGTATGAAAAGGGGGGGTGGGGGCCCCCCCCTAACAGTTCAAGATTCAGTTTCCCAAAAAAAAGTAGGTCCGCCACTGATCATCACTTTTTATGAAACTGAAAAATTCTTTCGGGTGGCAATGAAAAAAAACACTGCAGAACCTGGTGGCAAGGTAAGGGAGAGCACGGGGGGGAACCTGGTGGCAAGGTAATGAGAGCACTGAAACCGGTAAAAGGAATGAGCACTGCAGTAACCTGGTGGCAAGGTAATGAGCACTGCAGTAACCTGGTGGCAAGGTAATGAGAGCACTGCAGTAACCTGGTGGCAAGGAAAAAGGCACCCCCGTAACCTGGTGGAAAAAGGAATGAGAGCACTGCAGTAACCTGGTGGCAAGGTAATGAGCACTGCAGTAACCTGGTGGAAAGTAATGAGCACTGCAGAACCTGGGGAAAAGGAAAAAGAGAGCACTGCAGTAACCTGGGTGGCGGGGAATGAGCAGTGCGTAACCTGGTGGAAAAGGAATAAAAGGACTGCAGTAACCGGGTACCAGAATGGATCTGAATGATGAAACTCTGTTTCTCTTCTATTTTAAACACGTAAAACAATGGAAGGCCAGAATCAAGGAGATGGAAGAAGGACGTGGGGGCCTAAAAAGAACGAGGTGTTTACTATATCTGCAGAGTTTTATACGAGCATTAAACACCGGGGGTTTTTGGTCATTAGACTCCAGGTTTTTTTTTCACTAAACTACAAATTTTATTGTCATTAAACTATAGGTTTTTTTTTCACTAAACTCCAGGCTTTATGGTCACTAAACTTTGGTGTTATAGTCACTAAACGTCTGGTTTTTTTTGGCACTAAACTCCCCGGGTTTTATGGGCACTAAATATCTGGTTTTTTTGGGAACTAAATATCTGGTTTTTTTGGGCACTAAACTGGTTTTGTGGTCAATAAACGTTTGATTTTATGGTCACCAAACATCTGGTTTTATGGTCACTAAATTTCTGGTGTTATAGTTACTAAACGTCGGTTTTTTTTGATCACAAAAAATCCAGGTTATATGGGCACTAAACATCGGTTTTTTTTGGTCACTAAACGTCTGGTTTTATGGTCACTAAACTCCGGTTTTTTTGGTCACTAAACATCTGGGTTTTTTGGGTTTCCCCCTTTTTCCCGTTTTGGGGAAAAAAAAAATCTGGTTTTATGGGCACTAAACATCTGGTTTTAGGTTTTCAAAATCCAATTTTTTTTGGTCATTAAATTTTTGGGTTTTTTGGTCATTAAACTTCTGGTTTTATGGTCACTAAACGTCGGTTTTTTAAAGGGCACTAAGCTTCTGGTTGTATGGTCACTTAACCTCGGTTTTTTTGGGGGCAAAAAACTCCAGACATAGTCACTAAACGTCTGGTTTTATGGCCAAACTTCAGGTTTTATGGCCGAACACTTGGTTTTACTGTCGCTGAGCATTGGTTTTACTGTCACTGAACACCTGGTTTTAGTCACTGAACACCTGGTTCTACAATAAGGGGAAAACCTGGCTCTACTGTCATGAACACCTGGTTCTACTAAAAAGAACACCGGTTCCCCCGGGGCATGAACACCTGGTTCTTCTGAAAAAACACCTGGTTCTCTGTAACAAACCCCGGTTCTCTGTAATGCCCCTTTGGGTTTTACTGTAACGAACACCTGGTTCTACTGTCATGAACATCTGGTTCTATTTTTGAACATCTGGTTCTACTGTAATAACACCTGCTTCTACTGTCATTAACATCTGGTTTTACTCCATGAACGTCTGGTTCTACTGTAATGAACACCTGGTTCCCCAACGAACACTTGGTTCTACTGTCATGAACACCTGGTTCTACTAAAAGAACACCTGGTTCTACTCCCCCGAACACCTGGTTCTACTGTTATGAACACCTGGTTCTACTGTCATGAACACCTGCTCGGCATGAACATCGGTTTACCCCTCATGAACATCTGGTTCTACTGTCATGATCACCTGGTTCTACTGTCATGAACATCTTATTCTACTGTAACGAACATCTGGTTCTACTGTCATGAACACCGGTTTTTTACTGCAACGAACACCTGGTTCTTCTGTATGAACACCTGGTTTTTGTAATGAACACCTGGTTCTACTGTAACGAACACCTGGTTCTACTGTCATGAACACCTGGTTCTACTGTCATGAACACCTGGTTCTACCCCGTGAACATCTAGTTCTACTGTCATGATCACCTGGTTCTACTGTCATGAACATCTGGTTCTACTGTCATGAAAAATTTTTTCTATTGTAACGAACACCTGGTTCTACTGCCCGAACACCGGGGTTTTACTGTAATGAACAACTGGTTTATGTAATGAACACCTGATTCTACTGTCATGATCACTTGGTTCTTCTGTCATGAACATCTGGTTCTACTGAACACCTGGTTCTACTGTCATGAACACCTGGCTTTATATCGCTCAAACCCCCCCTTTTTTAACACTGTCTCTAATAATCATAATATCTGGCTTTAGATTAACTGAACATTTTTTTTAAGTAACACCAGGTTTTATTCTCACCGAATACTTTTTTATACACTTTGAATACCATATTTATCCATTGAACTCCCAGTTTTATGTTCACTGAATGCCATGTTTTATGTTCACAAACCAAAAAAGTTTATTGTCAGTGAACACCAGAAAAAAGTAGTCAATAAAATTTTTTTGGCCCCCAACCTGGTTTTATTTTTACTGAAAAGTGTTTTTTTTGGGCATTATACGTGTTTTAAAAATCAGTGAATTTTAGGTTTTAGGTTCATATTTACCTGATTTTATGTACTCCTGAACATCGGCGTTTGGAAGAACACCGGTTTTT